>VZSF01009510.1:0-96407 GCA_013398295.1 Chionis minor | reverse complement strand
CACACACACACAGAGGCACGTGCGCTCTCAACCACAGATCTTATCAGGCTGGACTGTTTCCACTGAGAGGTGTCTTGCTGTTCTCCTCTGCCAGCGATGCGCACGCAGCAGTTGTGGAGTTTATAGACGACTTTATTTTGGTAAGTAATCTCCAGATCTCTGCGCTGCAAAAGGTCATGAATTCCTGACTTCTTAATAAGAAACACGGCTGTGAGTGTTACTGTGCAAACGGTGCAGAAAGCTCCGGCGACTTTGGTGCGCTGCGCCAAATGGGAGACCTGCAATGATACCGGCTCTGGAACGATGGATGTCCTGGTGGCATCCAAGGCTGTTTCCTCTCCAAGGATGGGACATGCACACCAATCAAGAGAAATTCATCTTCTCAAACCTGAATGACTGCAAGGGCTCGTAACTCTGCACACCAAAGCCATGACAAGTTATTGGTATGGTCAATGCTAAGAAATAGGTACTGCAATCAGATTTAAGCCTACTGGAGTGTCCTCCATCTGTAGTGTAGGTCCTCCACTCCTGCCCAGGCATCGTGGGCATTTGGGAATGGAGTTGGCGTTGCAGCATCCTAAAATGAAACAAAGAAATGCGGGGCTGGCAGCTGGAAAACTCTGTGCCTCAACTCTGTTCTCAAAAATACCAGTTTGCCTCTATTTCTTGTGTCTGGTTTGTTAACATTAAGGTCTAACAGAGAGGAGAGATGGGCCTGTTTCTGGAACATCCTCCCTTCTGCTTTCTGAGGTCCCCAGCTTGTGTCTCCCCTAGTAGACAGATGCAAAAGAAGCTCAGGGAAAGGACAAGCACTTCAGAATCTGGCTTCTTCAAAGGTTGGTTAGTTTAATGTTTGGCATGTCGGTATAGCTCCCTGTGCCTGTGGAGGAAGAGGGATGAGGCTTTAAGCACAACTGTGCATGGCTGCACTCTCAGGCAGCCAGTCCCATGTGTCCTGTCTGGAAATACCAACTCAATGTTTGGTGTCCCAGGCTGTAGCTCTTGCGGGAACCTCAAAATCACCAGAAAAGAAACATCTAAACAGTCTCATTTCTGAAGCAAGGCAAGATGATTATCTCCTGTCCTGTTTAATGCTGACTTCCCAGGGACTGATCCTTGTCCTTTCTATCGTACATCCCCCTTTAGGCTGCCAGATCAGACTAGATGATGCTTAGAGGCAGGAAGGGAAGAAAAGAGAAACAAAGAGAATTTCACCGCCCAGCTTACTATATCCTCGCAGGAGGGCTAGGGGTTGGTATTAGCTTCTGTTCCATTCCCGCAGGAGCCAAACTGCAGTCCCAGATGAGAACAAACCTTTGATGATGGCACAAGCCCATCGCCTGTGAGTTGTTATTTGAATTAGAGCATGAGTAGGGAGCTGGCAGAGCTGGGGGGAGCAGGGAGTGGCAGATAATTTATGGGTAAGGTCTTCAAAAGAGCTCTGTTCCTATTCGGGACAATGGGAGCTACTGGGGGCTTCGCATGTTCTTGCCAATCTGGTCACGTAAGCACAAACTCCCTGATTTGGTTTATGAAGAATACCCTTCAGTCTGACACTGACCTCTAAAACAAATAGAGTATTGCGGCGCGCTGATGCCCCATTCATCACCGGGTGACAATGGGAGCCAGGGCCCGTGAGCAAACAGCGTTTCATTCAGGGGAGGACTGAATCTCTCTGAAACACGCATTGCAGCGCTGCTGGTACCAGCTCCGTGCTGCCCCACGGGCACGCTTCTGCACCCGTCTGAGACGAAACCCCCCGGGAGGCCTCAGGATGCCATGGCACCATGGGGGAATCCTGTTTCACAGCATGCAGTTAGATTGAGCTGTAGGGTGGGACAGCCAGAGTGACCCAGGGAGAGCCTGGAGGTGGGAGGCATGGGGAGGTCCGGGCCACCGGATCACCCAGAAGAAGTGTTCCACTTTGCAAGAGGTGTCTTCTCACTCTGGGCTGAGTCAAGGGGCAGTGCTGTCCCAGAGGGAAAAAGATGCCTGAGGTACGGTCCCACTCTGTGCACTGATGGAGGAGACCAAGAGCTGTCAGTGTAATGCAGATGTGTTTAGGCTTGACATTAGGAAATATTTTCTCACTGAAAGAGTTATCAAACATGGGAACAGGCTGCCCAGGGAGGCGGTTGAGTCACCATCCCTAGCTGTGTTTAAAAGTCATGTAGATGTGGCACTCAGAGACATGCTTTAGTGGCAGACCTGGTAGAGTAGGGTCAATGGCTGGACTAGATGACCTTAAAGTTCTTTTACAACCTAAATGATTCTATGATTCTATGATTTTATGTGGTGAAAAGCAATGAAGAAGCAGGGAGACAGGGTTGAGAAGTGGTGGGGAACTGGGCATGAAGCCTAGTAGGCCATGCTGCGCCATTACCAGAGGGGTGGACATCTGTAAACAGACCATAACATGGGCATGAATAACTATCTAGCTAACTTTGGTGGCTTCTCTATTGCAGTCACCAGCTTCAGGATGACTTTTCTCCAGCTATTGCTGCTGCGTACAGCTATCTCTGTTGCTGTTGAGAGAAGATGGCTGGTGGCAGGGGAAAACCACCATATCGGGCTTTAGAAGAAAGTGCAGGAACCATGTGATGATTGTCTATAGGGAACCAGGCCAGAGGAATACTTTCTTCCCCCTCCCTAAACCAGACTGGGCGGAGTGCTGAAGCATGAAGGTGCATGCTTTTTTTTTTTTTCATTAACATTCTCCATCAATGGTTAATTCCTCCTGAATGGGCCTTGGACTATCTGGTGATTGTGTTTGCTGGTCACGTACCTAGATCACAAAAGCAATCACAGTTCTACATATGCTCCTCATAAGGACCTCTGCAAATGGCCAAAGTGAATATGCAACGAGTCGCTCCCATGTGTAGATATTAACATGAAGTGTGCAATTACAGAGATTCCTTCAGCAAATCACCTGTGTTTGTACAGTTGTGTACGTTCACACTTTTAGCAAGCCCAGTCTTTTCTAGGCAGGCATCAGGCCCGAGACAAACGCTCCCACACATTTTTGGAGGGTGTTGTTTCAGGGACTAATTTCGCCAAGGACTTGTCTCTCTCAGAAAGTGGTCTTGCGCTGGTGCCTGAAAGATTGTAATGTGCAACATTATCTTTCAACAGACAACTGTGTTAACAACTGAAATGAAATGATGGCACATTAAAAACTTTACAGCACTGTTGCAAAACACTTGCCAAAAAAACCACCCTGAGCTGCTGCTGTAGGTTACTCTGAATTATGCCTGAAAATAGCATATCCAATGTTACTTGGAAGCAGACACACGGTCGCTAGCAAATCTAATTATCTCCTGGAAAATAAAACACCAGTGCCTGTGTGAAAAGCTCAGGGGTGAGTGTCGGCATTGTCCCAGCATCTGGGGGAATAATGTGTGGATTTGTGATTTCTGTAGGTCGTGAAATCACAGTGCCCTTGCCAAGTGCTCAGTTGTCTGATCATGTGAAGATCACCCACCTAATGCTGGCTCGGCCTGCGAGGGATTTCAAATACAGCGAGCAAGGGCAGCACGGTGAGAATTCGGGTCTTGATTTCCCAGCTCACTGCTCAGAGAGGGACGGTGTTACGGGGGTGAAATGACACAAGGCGAATCAGCTGGTTGATCATAGTTGTTTCAGAACCGTTGATACTGGTAGGTGAAACCTGCATCTTCCTTCTCCTCTGGGTTGTCCCTGCAAGGTGTCCATCTGTCTCCAGGATGGCAGAGGGAGGCTGGGTGTCCAGCTCAGCTGGCTGGATGGTAGGAGACCTGGGGATATCCTGCCGGGTCAGCTACATAGATGGAGCAACAACACTGCGGCTGCTCAGGCAGTGCAACCAAGTCCAGATAGCGAGTACTGAATTAGGGACCAAAGGCATGGTTTTTATCCTGGAAACGTCTCTGAGATCCCCTGCAGAGGGGAAGGACCGGGTGAGACTGCTACTGTCTGGTTGGTCTACTGGGCACTTCCAGTAGGGAGGTTCAGTCTCTGCAAAAAAAAAAGTCTTTTCCATGCAAGCCAAGACGGCAATTTCTGCTTTAAAATCTGCCATAGTAAGAAGTAATAGTCAGGGAGAGCCCAGAGGCTGTCTAGCAGGGGTAAGAAGATATTATGCCATGTATCTGGACCGCCTTACAGATCTCACTGTTGGTGAGGCAGAATTTGAGACCCTTCGCCTAGGGCTTAGCAGGTGGGGGATTCTCACTGGCACGCAAAAATAACACAATGAAAATATGGCACTTTGATAGTAAGAACATAAGAACAGCCATGATGAGTCAGACAAAGTCCCATATCCTCTTCCCCACTGTGGCTGTGAGTGGCTTTCCTAGAGAAGGGTTTAAAACAGGATTAACACATGTATTCCTCTGAGTGCTCCCTAAAGCTCCAGCTACTTCTCTGAGAGGGATGTGGCTTCTTTATGTTTACTAACCTTCTTGGGATTTCTCTTCCATGAATTTGTCTGCAGTCTCCTGGATCTACCTGCATGCTCATTTACATTTTTAGCATCTACCCCTTCCTGTGGAAAGGAGTACAATGGTTGGACTACCCACTGTAGGAAGACCCACCTCCGGTCTGTTTTGAACTTGAGCTCTCCTACGCTGATCTCCCCAAAGCTGCATGGCTGCCCCAATAATCTGTCTGGAGAGGGAAGGACATCAGATGAAGCAGGGCAAATGTGACTGTGCTTGAGAGTGTCAGTGGTTAATCATACAGCAGGCACAACTATAGGATTTCCAGAAGATCTTCCAGAAGGACATCCAGCCCAGCTAAAATTTGCTCTGCCTTCTGAGGATGGCTGTTGGTTCAAGCAGGAACACAGGGTGATAGTTATTTCAACAGGTCAGGCAACAGAAACTCGACTTTGGGTGGGAAGACCCAGTCCTTCATGTTCAGATATACCTATTGGTGTAGGGAACCTGAGCTGTGAACAAATCCTCAGGCCTATGGGTATGTATACTGTGATGTGTCACTGTATAATAAATGCATGCAAAAACCACAAACATTTGCATGAGTTTCTGTTTCAGCAGAGTTTATGTGTGGGTCAGCTCTGGAGAAGCTGAAAAGAGACTGGCTGGATGTAGTCCACTGCCGAAACGAGTATGAGGTATCCAGCACATGTACCAGCACATTGTGGGCTCTTTGTACTGATAAGCCTGCAGGGCAGAATGTAATCTTGGAAACTGTGCAGTGAATGGTGGAGAGAAGTTGCTTGAAATAAGTAAGTTGCACCATTTGGAAAGCTCTAGAGTGTGGGAACATCTGAGGGAAAACCACAAGCACAGGGAGAAGAGGACCAAGGATTTACAGGAGACCTGTGATGTTTTGCAGCAGCAGCTGGAGACCAGAGAGGACCTTGAAGGACACTGCCAGCCTTTACATGGGCAACTGAATCTGGCCACAGCAATCACAGAAGACAGGGGTGGAAATCAGGTCAGAGGTTATAACATCTGCATGAAGGTATCTACAGGCAGAAGTTTCTAGTGCCATTCAAAACGCCTGACAGCATCCCACCTCAATGAGGTGAAATGACATGGGATTCTTGCATCTGGAAGCTGAATCTCACCTCATGTCAGAGGAGTTCAGAGATGGCTTAGCTGACCAAAGGCAGGTATCTATCCTGGGGGACCTGAACAGCACTCTAGCTTCTTATCTGTATTAACTGTCTCTTCTTCCACTACAAGGGGAATTTAGGTGCCAGATCACATGCAGACGCTTAGATAAAGGTGCTTAAATTTAACGTATAGCTACCTTAATCTCAGGGAATTTATGTTGGTCTCAGCTGTATGAAGAACCATGAGAGACCTGCAGAGGTGGTCACAGCACATGGTGGTGACAGCATGCAGAGTTCACAGCAGGAGCAATACTGCACCAGGAAGGACACAATACCTGGGGGAAGGGATATTCATAGTAGGGCTAGTGAACAGCACATGCATGAACAACTCACTCCCCTTGCAGGCGTATCCCACAGAGTCACAAACACAAACCACGGAGAAGGTCCCTAACTCACTTCATCTCTTCAAAATCTCATGTAAGAATGACACATTGCCCAACAGTAGCCAAAATGTTGTTTCTCAGGATTATTTATTTTCAGGATTTTTTTTCTCCCCAGGATTATTTCTTGAGGATTTTGTGATAAACTGTGCTAAGAATAACCCTAGTGGGGAAGATGTGGTTTGGCTGAGTGAGAAGGCAGACCACTGTCCTTCAAAGCTTTGCTATCAACCTCTGTGAGATTTATCCTCTGAGCACTTAATGTGTGAGAAGCTCCCAGTACAGTGAGCGTATCTTGGTAATGTGGTGGACAATATTGTCTCAGTGGGGAATATGCAGCATTTTGTGCTTTTGCAAAATTCAAAGTACTGTCAGAAGTTCTCTGGCTTGAGCATAGAAGTTACTGAAGTCTGAACGATTGACTGGGAGATTGCAAGTGCTCAATTTATTTGCTCTGTACCATGTTCCATGCTCATTCTTAGGGATCATTGTGTCCATACCATCTCCTGGACTCTGGTCTATTTTATATTAGCAGACCCATGCCTTCAAACTTAATTCCTTGACAAAATTTCTTGAGCCCTCTTGTTTTTTTGGCTTCTGCACCAAAGGCTTGGTTTAACCTTTTGCAATAACGAAACACTCCCTGGGATAATGCCTGAAGTCTCTGCCTAGTTAGCAATTATTTAAATACTCTGTTATGAATAGGATCAAAGCCTTCTCTTATTGAAACACTTCATTCCTGATGCCAGAAGTTGTCACCACATGACAAATGGATTGCCTGTTCTCTTCTCACAAGCGTGCTCTAACCAGACAGGGCTGGGCAGCCTGTGGGATGGGGAGTTTAATTAATAACAATATTTAATTTCTACAATGAAGCACTTAGGGAAGGATAAATATTGCAGCAGCCGATGCAGTGCAGACGATGCATGTGCCTCTGGTGGCTGGCTGACAGTGGCTCGGTGCTCATGAAGAACGGCTCCATCAGCAAAAAGCATGGCCGCGTGCACCGCGTCGTGCCGAAGCGCGAGCTCTATAGCACGCCTCTCCAAGAGCTGCCTGAAATATTTCAGCTGGGCCAATTTTTTCTCAGTTACTGAGCAGCGTGTCATCGTTCCTCCAGCTGATAGTAGCTATGGAAACCGTGACATCACTGCCGACATAGCGATACATAAAAATTCAAATGGCTGGGGACTGGTTGCTAGGAGAGCTCTGCTCGGGAAAGTCATCGGGCAGGCAGCCAAGGGACCAGAGTCTGCTGAACATGTTGTACTTCACCCTGGTGATTTTACCCTCCTCCCCCTATTTTCCCTTTCACATGCAAAGTGTCTCTTTTTTTTTTTTTTCTTTTTTTTCTCACTATATTCACACTTAAATTATCTCAGAGATTTTGACAATGGGCTAATGAGGTGGTGTAGTAGCTGCATGTTACCACAATGTGTGCAAGGTCAGGAAAGAAAACCACAAACTCTACTTACCATCAAATAAAAGCCACCGTTAGCCACCTTTGTAGCACCTGGGTTATTATAAATGGGTGTTTTGGATCACTTCTGGGCAAGGGTTTTCCACTAAGCTTTACGTATACACAAATTAGTGGAAAATCTCTGACCAAAAATCATCATAAATGAAGGTAATCTGAACCAAGGACAAGGAGTAACCTCTAAAGTGGGTAAAACCTCGTATTGCAACCAGTCTGAATTTGGGAAGTGAAGTGCTTTCCAGCAGTCTGAGTCACACTTGGTTTCTGGAGAGCTGGTGCTTCTCATCTGGTGGTTTTCCATTATATTTGAAAAGTTGTGGCAGTCTGGAGAAGTTCCTGCTGACTTGAAAAGGGAGAACATAACCCCCATTTTCAAAAAGGGAAAAAAGGAATACCTGGGGACCTATAGACTGGTCAGTCTCAGCTCTGTACCTGACAAGATCATGGAGCAGATCCTCCTGGAAACTCTTCTAAAGCACATGGGAAATGAGGAGACTTGTGGCAGCCAACATGGCTTCACTAAGGGCAAATCGTGCCCGACAAATTTGGTGGCCTTCTATGGCAGGGTTACAGCGTTGGTGAATAAGAGGAGAGCAACAGAAGTCATCTATCTGGACTTGTGCAAAGTGTTTGACACTGTCCCACACAACATTCTGGTCTCTAAATTGGAGAGGCGTGGATTTGATGGATGGATCACTCAGTGGATAAGGAATTGGCTGGATGGCCACATTCAAAGAGTTGTGGTCAACCTGGAGAGACTCCCAGCAGTCAAGCCCCCTGAGTGTAGTTGTGGGCCCTGGACTCAGCTCAGGCACTGCAACGTTCTAATTAATCTAGATGGATCAGGTCCTGGAGCCACCTCGCTCTGTGTACTTAAGGAAAATTTACTAGGTTCCCCTGCCTAATGCATGATGGGTACACGAACGCCATTTCCATGTCCCTAAGCTGAGTGGCACTGAAGAACAAACGAAGGGCTTTATGTTCACGCCATTGCTGATTCTGGGGTCAATCAGTGCCTCTAGCAAAAGTGTTCGAGTTGCAGATACCCTGATGCTTTTTCAGCTGCACACTGTCACTTGAACTCATTTAATAAAAACTGATTAGCACCAATGGTCCATGAACTTTTCCATTCATTAAAAAGACACTACTTCTGTTGGTATTCCAACTATCCCATTCATTTCCAGTATACTTTGCACCATACTCCCAAAAACTGATGTGATAAATCTAGAAAGAAGCTGAAAACCCATGATTGTCCTTGGGTTTAAATGAACATTTTCTTGCACAAACCATAGCAGCAGAAGCACTTGGTGGTTTTCTTCTCTAGAGTCCCCTGCAGGACCAGATCACTCAAAAAGGACAAAGAAAGTGTGCCTGCCTGATGAAGTCTGCCAAACTGGTAACAATGGACAAAGAAAAGGCTGGGCACTCTACATTTTTTACTCAATCTTCACTGGCAATCTCTCTCCCCACGCCTCTTGAGTGGATAGACTTCCAAGGCAGGCACTGGGGGAGAAAAGCCCCTGACACTGTAAGAGAAGATCACGTTCATGACCACCTGAGGAACCTGATCACGCAGGAGTCTACGGGACCTGATGAGATGCATCCCAGAGTCCCGAGGGGATTGGCTGATGTGGTTGCCCAGACACTCTCCATGATATTTGAAAAGTCATGGCAGTCACGTGAAGTCCCCAGTGACTGGAAAAAGGAAAATATTTCATCTTTAGAAAGGGTAGAAAGGAGGACCCTGGGAACTACAAANGGCAATCTCTCTCCCCACGCCTCTTGAGTGGATAGACTTCCAAGGCAGGCACTGGGGGAGAAAAGCCCCTGACACTGTAAGAGAAGATCACGTTCATGACCACCTGAGGAACCTGATCACGCAGGAGTCTACGGGACCTGATGAGATGCATCCCAGAGTCCCGAGGGGATTGGCTGATGTGGTTGCCCAGACACTCTCCATGATATTTGAAAAGTCATGGCAGTCACGTGAAGTCCCCAGTGACTGGAAAAAGGAAAATATTTCATTTTAAAAAGGGCAGAAAGGAGGACCCTGGGAACTACAAACCTGTCAGCCTCACCTATGTGCCTGGGAAGGTCACGGAACAGATCGTCCTAGAAGCTGTGCTGAGGCACGTGAAGGACAGAGAGGTAATTTGACACAGCCAACAGGGCTTCACCAAGGGAAGTCCTGCCTGACCAGCCTAGTGCCCTTCTATGATGGCGTGACTATGTCAGTGGGCAAGGGAAGAGCGACAGATGTCATCTATCTGGAATTCTGTAAGGCCTTTGACACCATGTCCCACAATATTCCTCTTTCTAAATTGGAGAGATATGGATGTGATGGGTGGACTGTTCAGTGGATGAGGAATTGGTTGCATGGTCACATCCAGAGGGTAGTGACCAATGGCTCAATGTCCAGATGGAGATCAGTGACAAGTGGTGTCACTCAGGGGTCCGTACTGGGACCAGTACTCTTTAGTATCTTCATCAATGACATAGACAGTTGTGGACAATACCAAGCTGAAATAGATATGAAATAAAAGATTTGGGGTTCTTGAGGACCATACAGGCTACTCCATCAATGCAATGAGGTGGAAAGTTGGCTTAAATTTCCTGCACTAAGAGGGAAACAATGACAACAAAGACCAGAACTAGTTAGTCATCAGCATGCTAACAGCATCTTTTCAGAAGATGTAGTTGGTATGAGATGTACTTGTGTAACTGAGGTCAATGCCATGAAACATGAAATTTGTCACGGAGGTTGCACCTCCCACCCTGTATTTGCTGGGTGTGCTGTCCTTTTGAGATCAGAGTTTGGCAGGTGTGGAAGAAGGGAACTAGGTCTAGAGTGGCCACACTGAGTGATATGTTTGCTGGTAGTAGCCATTAGGTTTGTATCACCTCCTGGGAAGAAGGTTCTTCCAGTGCAGTCAGCAGAAAATTTGCCATCATCTTCCAGTGGAATGAAGAAGAAAAAGTCAAGGCCCTGAGCTAGAGTGACGATTTTCCAGTAGACTTTGCAAACATCCCTCTGCTCTGCGTGGTGCTTGAGCATGGACAGTCCAAGAAGCTTTTTTCTTCCTCTTGCTTAATATGATGATTGCAATGATAACTCTCTTCCATTTTGTCTGAAGATGTGTGGGATCAAGCCACTGTTTTCCTACCTTACATGTAGAGGATGTAAAATACTTTGGGCAAGCTGCTACATATATCACTGTCATTTTAGCATAATGAGCAAGGATTATTCTTTAGTCATCTTGATGGAAACCAAAAAAAGTTAGCCAACAGCCTCTTTTAATAAACAGAGCCATAGCAGGTTTTGAACTTGCCTCCTCTAAAATAAGGTAGGCATTTTACTATCCATTAGGATACAAGATCTTTGGCTACCTTCCATGGGAATTTAAAGGCATTAAATTAGCTACAGGAGGGTTTCACTATTGTTCCCTAAATGTAGCGGGAGCAGATTTAAATTTACAAGGGGAAAAAGCTAATAATTAAAAATTGAACATAAGGGCTATAAAGTACAAAATGGGTTGCCATGGATTGGTGTACAAAACTTCATAAAAAGTGGAGCTCCTGCTGTGTTATGCTTTTCTAGGATGACTAAAAAAAGGTTGTTTAAAGGTGGTTTTTGTTGCAAATTAATTGCTTGTGGCTTCCATGGATCTTGCAGCCTATAAAGATGGCCCCATTGTGGTTTCCATTGATTATTTCATTGAGGATTTCCCTCCACCCCCTTCTTGTTGTTGCCAAAATCACATACAAATAAGTAGAAGTATTGGTGAGGATGTTGTGAGAGCTACTAATGCTCCAGATCTGTCAGGCCTGAAGCACTTAGAATACAACTCACAGCTCTCTCCACTTCCTGCCCATATTTCATGCATTTGCCCCTTTTCCATGGAATGTCCAATGGGCCACTGGCAGCCACTCAGCCCAGTATGTATCACGGTCCCCACCTGCATGAGGTCTGCGGGTCATAGGGATGTAGTGCTTGATCTACCTTATAAGAGCCCTGCCAGTAAAGAAAATAAAATACTCCTCTCGGGGTTCCTTTCAGACTGGAAAAAACATTGTTGTGGTTTATTTTCAGCCCTTGACCACTAAACGAGTAAGACCTACTGGCAGTTGTAGCCTCCCAGTGTTTTACTTCGGGACATGATAGGGACCAGGATCAGTTAGTGTTACCGTAGCTTTGCCAGGTCCATGTGATGGAGTTGTATATGCCTCACAACAGACCATATGATCATGAGAGATCATGTCCAGGAAGTTCTGGGACATGAGCATTTGGGCCAGTAGTTCGACTG
Source organism: Chionis minor (assembly GCA_013398295.1). Classification (NCBI taxonomy): domain Eukaryota; kingdom Metazoa; phylum Chordata; class Aves; order Charadriiformes; family Chionidae; genus Chionis; species Chionis minor. Next base: position 84,629 of record VZSF01009510.1, on the reverse strand, counting down.
ATCACCCAGCTGGTATCAGAAAAGACAAGCTGGAGAAAGGTGACAGAGGATGAAGATGCTGGCAGATACTAGCAGAGGATGGAGAATTACCCAGAGAGCTCATCCTCAATTGCCTGTCCACCAGGAAGTCCAAAGATGCAGGTGATGTGGATTCCCAGCAATCCTAGCTGCCCATGTAGAAATGCCACAGTCCCCCAGTATCCTCTTACTGGGACAAAGGTCAAGTCCAGAAAAAGTCCAGAAAAAAACTTTTTCTTGGTGTGTTTCTCCTGCAATGGGATTTTCCTTTCTGAATTTTAGCATGTTCACCCCAGATAGCTCCTTTCCCAGAAAGCACCTGCTGCTCCCATCTTTTTCATCTATGCAGTCTCATTCATCTCGTCCTTCCCTTTTTCTGCAAGCCACTAGTTTGTTATTGTTCTTATTTTTTTTAACTTCTGATCACTACAAAAGCCCTTCTGCATTTTCTCTGACTCTTGACACTTTGTCAAACAGGCTGTTGAATTATGTTGCCTACAGGAACTGGCCTGTTTCTTTCCCCATTTCTCCTTTTTCACTGAATTTTTTCATTCCTCTAAACTTTTCTCCGCTCACACTGAATTTCCTCCTACCTTTTCACTCCTAGTCTGTTTTCAACCAGGTAGTGTAAACTCCAGGTCTCCTGGGACAGCTAACCCAGTATGAGCACCACCACACTAGTCTATCATGAAGTGACTATGGGGAAAAGAGAGTTATCCAGGCCGGCACTGTGGTGACTTCAACAGTGCTTCATCCACAGGAAAAATTTTGAAGGGGATAGTAATTTTAAGCCTATAGGAAAGCAGAAAATGGGACAATGCAGGGTGGGGTTACCAAGGGTAATCCCCAGAGCTTACTTGCATAAGGTAAGGGTGTTTATAGAAAGGTTGTGCGTTGGAGCTAATCCCTTCGGTTGCAAACGTATTTGCTGATCTGAAGGATGTTATGAGACACCAAAGTCAGCCCGGTCACTCATGGCTAGTATTGGACTAGGTTGTCAACTGCTTCCATGACAAAAGGGGGCTGAGTAAGGAATGGGTAGCTTTTTGCTCAGCAAATGTGAAATCTTTGTTCCATTGCTTTGACAGGGACTCCGTTTCATCTTGTTCAGCACTCCTCTGCAAATCAGCTGTTTAAAAATATGGATTTCCCTTCTCCTTCTGGAGAAGGACAACAAAATTCGAAAGATTTTCAGTTTCAGCTTAAAACCCAAGAGGAGGAAAGAAGGGATGAAAATCTGTTATTTACTGTTATGTCACTGCTATATATCAACATATATGACTAAGTGGCACAATTTGCGCTTGAACTTCCATTATCAAGAATAGATCATTTCTGAACACAGAAGAAAGTTTCAACCAGACCTCTTGGTCCCCAGCATGAGGACTCAGTGCTTGCAGCGAGTAAAGACTGTGAAGTTGGTGCAATTCTCACGCAAAACCGCTGGCAGTCTGCACGGCTGGAGGTGTGTTTTGCAACAGACTCTTTGCTCATTAAAGATCAGCTTTTACCATTTGCTCCCCCGGCCCATTAATCATTAGCTGTAGATGGGTGGAGGGCAAGTAATACGTGTTCAGGTTTTAGCAGAAGTTTTATATGTTGAAACTGTTGGTCAGATAAGAGATGACAGAAGATCAGATTAAGGCCCGTATTAGAAAAGTTTTCAATGGTATTGCAGTTCAAAAGACCAATTCAGACTGCCTGCACCCCTATGTCAGCCGGGGGAGAGAAGGATGTGCCTTTCCGAGAGCCTCTAATTCACTATTCAACAACTGCTTTTTTCCATTGACTGGGTAGGGAAGAAGGATCTGGTGGCCCAAGTTTGTAGAAAGTCTCAATTTCTTGTTGATTTCTTGATTTCTGGTTGTGTGTTCTGAGCATTAGTGCTTCAATGTGATCTTCACCTGGATCAGCAAAGTGGTAGGATAGTCAGCTTATCCAGAGCAAGACAACTTCAGCCTGGAAAGTCAGTAGACCCAGACATTGCTTTCATGTCTCACATGGGCTCTTGGGTCTGCGATTTCTCCTCCCTGTCTCTAGTTTCACCATGTGCAGTGAAAAGACAATGCTCCAAAGCCACTTCCCCATGGAACAGGGAAATGAGGAAGAAAGTCACCCAACAGCCCCTTTGACATCATATGAGTGCCTTGTCACGTCACCAGCAGTAGATGGGTGGACACAGTGAAGCTGACAGCTTGCATTCAAACCATCCATTCCCAACACATTGGATTTTTCCAAACCCATGTTACTGCTGCAAGACTCAGTGAAGGCAGCAGTTCTTGGACAGAAAGCCTGGGATGATTTCACTTTGCAAAGTGTTTCAGTCAGCAGCCAACCGGACTCTTTCTGAGTATTCAGCATTTTATTTTTTTATACAGAAATAAATGGCAAAATTCCCCTGCTCTTCAAAGGCAGAGTACAGCCCTGAGTCTGTATGTAATGCATTACTATTAGATGGAAATACTTGCTGGGCTCTGTTATTGGTGAGATTCAGAGATTTATTTTTAACCACTGTATTTTATTTTATTTTATTTTGGCGCTGCAAATAAACTTTTCAGCTTATTTGAGGAAAGAAAGAAAATCTGGTCCAGGACAGTTTAGTCTACGGCTCTTTCCATAGTACGAAAATCCAGAGATTTGGATCAAACTGTGTTCCTGAAGACAGACTTGGGAAAGGAGGGGTGGTGGTGAACTCAGTTCTGCTTTGCAGCTCTGATCCCAATTTCAGACATAATCACCTCCAAATGCTGCAGATTGAATCTCTGCTGAAACGGAGAGGAGGGTTGACTGGAGAAGAAGCAGGCCAGAAGAAGCTGACGTGATCAGGCGGAGCTGTGCTGGGAGGAAGCGGAGGCAGTCGCAGCGCTCTCTGGCATGGCTGCAGCCGCTGGCGGTGTGGGAAGGGGTTGGTGGAGCAGCAATTTGCACAGGTCACGGCTGAATCCAGCCCTGGCGAAACCCCCGCGTTGTGTCTGCCAGGCTGCCTTAAGCCCCGCGTGCGAGCGTGGGACCCGTGGATGCTCCTGGAGCCGGCAGCTGCATCCGTAGCCGGCTGCTTTCCCCCAGGGTCCTCCTCACCTGCGCACATACTTCATCGCAAACGCAAACTGCAGACCAGGATCCTCAAAGGGGTTGCCAGCAACTGTGGGCTGATTTATGAGCTGCTGTCAGATGCGATGCGATAGAAGGAGGTTTGCAAGCTTCCCAGGGAGACCAGGTGGCTCTGGAGAAACCTCTCTAGGTCAGGGCTGTTGGTGGTAAGTGCCCTTGGCTAGTTACAGCTTGGAAAACGGTGCTTTCTGCAGCTGAACATCTGAAGGAACCTGAGACCAGGAGGAAATGGATGGGCGGTGATTCTTCATGACCCCGTCTCTTGCAGACAGGAGCTGGATTGCTGGGGGCAAGTTACTCCCTAATTGAGCATTACCAACGTCAGTGCTGTGGCTGACCCAGCTGGCCCAGTTAGGGGCCACGACCATGTTCAACCACATGAACCGAAAACGAAGTAATCACATGCATTCTGAGAGCCGGCAGTAAATGTAATGAGCAGATGTGAGGAAGACGGTGAAGGGAAGAGCTGTGACAGAGCCTCTCACCTTCCCCTGGAGCACCTGCTTGTGGTCACAGCTGTACGTGGAGCGCTTGACCTGGGGACTGCTCTAATGTAGTGATTTCTTTGTGCCTGGACCAAGATCAACCAGCTTCCCTGGGTCGGCAGTAGGATGTGCCAAGCAGAGGGAGAGGCAGAAGTCCCACACGTGGCTCTCCACTTATCTCATTTGGGAGAAGTGTAGATGCCTGGAGCAAGACAAATAAATCCTACCCCATTGTCCGCGAATACATCTCTGGGGGTCAAGGCCAGAACCGTGATTTCTCAGCATCTCTGCTGAAAAGCTCCAGGCCAGCTTTGCAAGCAGGGTGGGCAGATGGCACCCAGCTGAAGGACTCCACGGCACCATTTGTCATGGTGAAGAGCCACCAGGCTAGAAGCAACCTTCTTGGCTCGTTGCAGCCCTGATATTGCACGTGGCAAGGCCATATGCCGTCTCCCACAACTTGTGAGTCTGTTCACATCTCGTCAGGAGCTACGCTGAGATGCTGTGAGAGCTCCCTATTTATACGGCATGGCTTATAAGCTTCTGCATTTGTCACTCCACATGTCTGTGTCTCATGCCAGGTTTCGAGTCTGTGATAGGTCGGTTTGGTTGCTCAGGAAGGTCAGGATCCTTCCTGGCGAAAACCCTCTCCCTCGGGTTTGATGATATTCTCCATTCTGCTTTTGTTGGGAATCCAGTTTTCAAACAATCTTTTGTAAAAGTGCCTTTCTTTTGGTCTCTCTCTCCCCCTTTCTTTACTTTTTAATTTGAACAGGCCTAGACCTTCCAGATGCTGGCGCTGACACCAAACTGGATCCAGGAGGTCGCACTGGGATCTGACCTACAAACACCAATCTGACCTTGGCAAACACCAAGCCCAGAGCACACAGAAATGTTCCCAGAACAGAAATCCTAGGACAAGATGCTTTCTGTAGTTTGCCCAGAAGTGGGAATTTTCCTCCCAGGAAAACTTTTCCTCCAGGGGCTCAGGCTGCTACAAAAGAAGAATTCTTTTTGCCGGAAATGCATCTGTGCATCCCTGTAGTGGTATCTGTGCAGAAATGCCAGCCACGCAAAAAAAAAAAAAAAAATCCGCCAGAAAATGAAGTGTTCTCTAAAAAATTAAGTGTTCTCCCAAAATCCATCCCAGCCATCTTTCCCAATTTGCCCACGAGCTGCCCCCAGCCCTGGCACCACCGGGAGAGACGAGATGCTGCTCTGTCATGCTATTGCCCGAGCAAGCCAGGATTGTTTTTGGTGACGGATGCTGGCACATTCCCCTGCTGCCTCCCTCGGAGGGAGGCAAAGGGGACTCGGCTGGTTGAGCCATCCCTCCCGGGCTCACGTGGAGCGAGGGGTGGCCGCGGCGAGTCCCCGTGGTGCCCCTGCGGCTGGCAGGGCTGGCTGCCACCGTCTCGCCGCTAATAGGATCAGGGCTCGGGGAGGGAGCCGGGGCGGCCGCTTGACGTTGGCCCCCGTGTTTCTGCGCCTGAGGAATGTCAGCTCATTGCAAGGCATGTGAGGGAGAAACCCGAGCTGCTGTGGTACGGGGCTGGATGCAACCCAGTGGGAGAGGGCGAGCAGCCAGGCTTCCCCCGGGTCCTAGCCGCCTTTCACCGCAGGGTTGGCCTCCGGAGCTGCTTCACGCCACCCTTTAAGTAGAAATCCCTCCTTCAAAGAGGTCTGCAGGGGGCTGCGAGTTAAACGCAGCTCCTCCTTGGCCCCCTGCCCACCGCTGAGTTAGGGCTATGAGTCAGGGAGCGGGGAAAGGAAGCCAGGGGATGCTGTCATGCTGCGGGAGGAGGTCTGCACGCCAAAGACTTCCTCATGCGTGAGTGGTGCTTGGAGGTGGCTTTTACAGGTGGAAATGCCCCCACTGAAAGCCACTACTGGACCCTGTCATACTAGAGACTTGGGAGCCTCTGCAGGGTGGGGGCTGCAAGCAAGGGACCCCAACACTGAGCTTGGCTTTGAGCTGGAGAAAACCTCCATCCCTCACTGTGTCTCGGAACACCCTGCCTTCTCTGGGATGCTAAAGATAGTTCATGTGCCCTTACATCAGCTGGCCGGCGTCATCTGGTCCTACCAAGGGGACACATAGACCCGCTGGACCTGCCAAGCCCTTGGCTCACCTCAGTAGTCACTCTCCACGTGACAGCTTTGGAAAGGAGAAGGAGGTGTTTCAAGCCACTTAGGCATTTCCCTGAGCCTGGTTGTGAAAAAAACCAGCTCTTGACTGTTGTGCGTCAGACCAGCTGGACATCTCGAGGGAGGCTGAGAATTGAGGTCTTGTAGCTGATGCTTCTCTGGGCCCCTACTCCTGGGGCTGCTAGGTAATGGGGAAAGGACTAGCTAGCTGCGTGGGGCAGCACCCTTTCCAGAGCATCTTGGCCTGCTATGCGTAAAACAGGGCGGAATACACCAGTGCAAAGTCGGGGACCAAGAGGTGAGACCCAGCTACTGCAAACTGGGAGGCAATGCAGAGCCGCCCCCAGCGTGGGCAGGGAGGTTGGTTCTGCAGCAGCTTTGGGAGTGACCTGCACAGGGTGCTGTGTAGGCACAAATTGATTCCAAGCGGGGCTTGAAAGAAAGCTCCAAATCAAACCCAAACATCTGGGGCACGGAGCTCCTCTAAGACTCACCAATTTTGCCTTATTTAAAAATCCTCAATCTGGGACGCTCTGCAGTCCTGACCCCCTTCAGGATGCTCCATTTCGAGAGAATACTGCTTTCCTCTCCCCAAATCACATAAAACCCAGAAACCAGAGATGCTGGCATCTGCTTGGATAATTTGGCTGACTGAGCATGACTTTGATTCATTTATTTTTTGAGAGGGAAATATCTGGCTCAACTGGAGACTAATTCCCTCCCTCTCCTGAGATTGTCTTTAATAGCTGAATCTCAGTTCTCTCACTCGCTCTTATACCTCTGGAAACAATTGAATCAATTCCTTGTTTATAAAATGCCTGTGTTTGTGCACAGTTGACAAAATAAAACCTGCCTTCTATTTTCCTGCCAGATCTCAACAGCATTAGTCTTTGAGGAAAATTTTCACTTTAATTTGTGTGTGTTTCTCACTCTCCAGCTGCAGCAAAGATGCACCTTTAGAGACGCTAGAAATGAAGTCCAGGGAGAAACACACTACCCACATTAAGGAATTCAGGTCCTGACCTAAATCCATTTTTCATCTAATCTTGAATCCAAACACACCTGATTTTCAGAAGCTGATAGCTGGAGCTGGACTTGAAACACAGGACACAGACATCTCTATCACAGTTACAGGGCCTAAAGATCTGCCTTAATAGCTGTTTTTCAGATGCCTGCTGACCTCTCACATCACTCTAGCTGAGATTCATTTTCTCTGACCTTAGTCATCTGACGGTGTGGAGGATCCACGCTCTTTCAGAGTGAGCAGCAGGATGGTACGAAGCAATCTATCCTTGCAGCGATGCTTCCTCTTATCTATTTTGGACGTCTGTGAGAAGTATCACACCAGGACCTCATGAAACTTTAAGGGATCCGGAAGGTAACTTGCTTCCATGAAGATATTCACCTTTGGTCCAAAAAATCCTGTGACTTGGTGCTGGAAAAGGACTGCACAGCTACCCCTGACAGATACACGTGAGAGTGGGGCAACCAGGGCTCACCATGGACAGGCTATGCGAGGAGGACCTGGGGTGTTCCACGTGAAGGATACAAAAATTTTCGTTCTGTGCAGCATCTGAGGTGTGCCTCTCTGCTCCAGAGAGTTTCAGACTTATACGAAGACCAAGAAATGAAAAAAGTACTTATCTTCGTCCAATGTAAAAGTAACACTGTGTGGTTTAATCAGTTCATCTCCACTTTCTAATGTCAGTCTGGTAAAACATCCCAGCTTCTCCCAGACTCAGGACAGTCATCCTGGGTAAACACAGCTCCGCGCCAGCATGAGTTCTGGCTCTCCCATTCAACCTTTGGCCCTCAACCTTGTCACACTTTGCTGCTGCCAGCAGTGTTCCCAGGGTTCAGGGTAAGTCATTGCCTGCACTTTACATATGGGTCCCCAAGGCTTTGCTGTCACCAGAGACCTGCCTGGCACGGCCATTCTGTCCCCGTCCCTCCTAGAAAGAAGCAAGGATTTTGAAAAGAAAAATGAGTGCACACACAGAGCCATTCTGGCACAACCATGATGCTTCTAATTCAGATCCTCCATTTATTTGAAATAACAGCCTCATGTAGACAAGATGTAAATTCAGTTCCGCCAAACAATCAAGCTAATCCCTGAATTTCTTAATGCTCCTCAGACCGAGTTTGCTCTTGGCTTTCTGACTCTGAGAAGGATCCTCTACCACATTTTCTGTACCCTCAGTTACCTGATAGCCAGCCACTTCTGTGAAAGCAAATTTCAGAAAACACTTCCCATGCCAGGATCTAGGCTGCAGAGAGCAGTCTAGGGCAGTTTTTACTAACGGATGGGTTTTGACTGCCTGGGGAGGTTGTGAAACATGCCAAATAGGTGGTGGTGAGTTAGAAGAAACAGCGTCAACCAGCAGCAACGCTGTTCCTGCCACATGGGAAATGAGAAGGACTTCAGTTACTGGTTGCAAGAGGTCACCCTAGCCAGGGAAGTGCTAAATGTCTTTAATTGCATTCAGTGCTCAGTCCCTGCACTGTGGGTGCATCTTTTACCTCTGCAGCTGGCAACCACCATCACATCTTGGTCCTTGCCTGGAGGGACTGACCTGCTGCTGTACAGACTGGCTGGAAACCGGTGCCAGTGTGAGCGAGCTTGAAAAGTGTCAGCAGATTTACAAAAAATGCTGTGAAAAGGAGCTTTATCTTCAGACTGATATAATGTGTAGCTATTTTTACCTCAGCATACCTAATTTTTATGTCTAATCTAAGGTAAACACACCACAAAGGGAAGGTAGTGCAGTTTTAGTCGGCAGTAAACTTCATTAAGCCGGCTTCAAGGAGGGGATAATCTTTCACTTGTCTAGCTTGTTTGGAAAGAAAATTAAGCTTGCTTGTTCTCATGGTGTGTTTACCCATTGTATGCACATTGGTTCTCAGCGGTACAAAGTACAGCTTTTTCTGCAGTACAAATCAGGCTATGAACATATTCACCTGCTTTTGCTACTTGCTTCACTTTAAGCGATTAAAAATCCCCAGTCTTTGCCAAAAGAGCATTTTCATCTGAGTTTTGCTGCGACTGAAAATGAGAGGTTGAGCTCTGTATTGCAGTAAAAGAAGAGACTTTATTTCTATTTCTTGTGAATATTCATGGTACACCCTGTTTTGTGTAGAAGCTCCTCACCACTGCTACCTCTCTCAGTCAGGGACTCTATGGTTTCTGTTGCAATTAGCAAAGCAGTGCAGCCCCCTGCCCTTGTTTGTGGGGGGAGATGTTGTTTCTACAAGGCAGGTGAGCAAATGATTGGTGCTGATAACTGAGCCAGGCACACAGCCTTGTAAAACGCGTTGCTTAAAGGTGCTTCTGGTCTAGAGACTGACAATAAAGGAAAAAAACTGACTATGCTTATGACTAATTTATTGGGTTGATACAGAATAAAGTGATGTTGAAGATACGATACTATCTCTAACTGAAGATACGATACTATCTCTAACAGATGGTTAAAACCGTATCAGTGGGAACATTTATAGGTGGCTTTATCTATTGACTGATTAACCATTTATGAAAACACATAATAATAAAGTCATAATCCTTTACCATCTCTTGAAAATCCTGCGGTGGGAGCTATTCCTCAAAAAAGACATCTCAACTTTCATTAAAGAATAAGATGATGGGATTGTTTCGGCCTTTTTCCTTGCAAAGGTGGTCTGTATAATATGAACCATACTGATCGAGGGGAGAAGATGCTCGTGAGTTCTCTTCTCTGTGAGCAGGGGCTGGCAGGACCCAAATGATGCAGCCATCCCTTTTCCTGCCTTGTTGACGCTTGTCCTCTGAAAATTTAGTAGAAAGCAAGGTAGTCAGGTTTTACAGTATACCCTCAGCAGCCACGTAACCATGATTTTTGAGCCAAAGCAGTGAGATGTGATCACAGAAGTGTGTAGGGTGAGGTCAAAGGACTGTTGAGGGTAACCTGCCTGGCACCTTCAGTGCATCTGCTCAGAGCTGTTCTCATGGGAAAAGCTCATAGAGCTGAGTCCAGTTTGCCAGTGTGCTTCCGGGTGAGATTTGCAAGGGCTCCAGACCCTAGTGACACCACCACAACACTATTTTTTCTTACGGTGTTTCAGCTTCTCCTGACTGGAAGACATCATGGAAAGGAGAGGGGGGAAAAAAAAAACCAACCAAAGCCACAGGCAAATATTTCCTTTTTAAGCACTAATTCCACATATGTAGGGTACTCCGGGGCTGCGGGGGTGGAATATGTTTTCCCCTCTTGGTTTTTCCTCATCCCTAACCTCCCGGTCCTCTTCAGCATTTCCTTTCTCTCCATGGTTACTCTACACAAACAATTTCCCTGCTGACATGGTCAATGCAAAACTGCCATAAATATGCACTGCAGATGCAACGTATTACTCACCCACAGGGTGACTCATCTGGAGCAAGTTGGTGAAGAGCCATACTGGGACCTGTGAGTCAGCAGGGCTGATTTGCTTTTGAGCTCACACCTACAGGGAGTGGAAGCACATCTCGGCGCCTTTTGTGGAAACCCAGGGAGCCCTGAACAGGTGGCCCTGATGGCTCATTCAGGAGATTACTGGAAACTGGGGGGAGGAAAGCCTTCTGCTGGTTTTCCTGTTGTCGCTGGTAGAAGGAGAGGGCTTGTATAATGAGAAGGTGGCTACTGTGATCAGATGTGGGATTTGAGCCTGACCCCCAGTCACTGGAAGCCAAGAAAATACTAGCACTTGAAGGAGGGCAGGCACAGCAGCCTGCAGGTGGCAGAGGGAAAGCCATACAGGCACTGTCTATTATTTAGGGCAGAAAGCAAGCTTCGTGTGGCGAGCCCATAAACCAGGAATTTCCTTTCTGATCCTAACTCAGCCAGAGCTCAAATGTGTCCTGAGTTTGTATGGTCTCAGCATCCTCAGGATGCCCGGAAGTATCCTCTGCTTACCTATTACTGTGGTCTGTTGATTCCCAGGCATTAGGTCACTGTGTGCAAGAACTCAGGGAGCCTGCCCCAAAGTGATTAGGTTTTCACTGGGACAGATTAAAGCAAATTTTGCTTAACAATATAATCAGTCGCTACAATGGGCAAACAAAGGATAAAGCAAGGCAAATAAGGCATGGGAAATTTATGTGCAGAACTGATAGGAACCGTATGCAAAAGTGAATGCGTAATAAAAATAAACACAAATATAAAACTAGGAAACAGATATTTACAGTCAGAAGTATTGTGTTGTTTTTGTTGTTTGGTTGTTTTCTTTTTTTTTCAAGGATAATAGGGAAATTAACTACTAACGCAGAAATTTGGCATGAGTGTTGTGACTAAATTTCATGCAAGACCGGGGATCTGCAGGTGGAGGTGAATGCCAGGTTGGGAACAAGAGTGCAATTGGGACATCAGATGCCTCTTTTATTTTCTTAAGAAATAATTTAAGATATCCTCATCTAGCTGAAGCAGATGGCTACAATCACACCATTTTATCTTAATCTGAATAAGAAAAAATTGTTTCCTGGCTTCATGACACTCAAGCTGTTTCTTTTAGCCTTCTACCCAGGAAAAGCCCTAAACACTTCACACCTTTGACATTCTCAGGTTCTTTACCTACTGGCCAGACTAACTCATGCTAAATTTCCCTAAGCTGTCCATAGCAGTTCAGATATGCCAATCTACAACTCTGCGCTGTCTCCAACATTTATCATGTACTGTTTCATAGATGATACTGTGCTAAGTGCTGTATTAAGGCCTCCCGAAAGAATTAGGCTGAAACAGGGTGTCTAAAGGGCGTAAAGCGCTTCTAGGTAATCATTTGTAGATTAGTCTGATCATGCCAGGTCCAACTTGCACTCATTCCACTCTGCTGAGCAAAGCTGGGCCAGTGATGTGATTCCCAGTGTGGCTGGGCTGGCTGATGTTCAGAAAGCCCTGGAACTCAGGTCTACCTTCATCCAGGCTTCTCTATTGCCAAAGAGGTTGGTTTGCAGAATGACCTTAAGATCCAGGATTAGCTGGGGGCATAGCCCCAAACCCCAGAGCCTGCATTGATTGAGGAAGCGTTCACCCCAGCACCCTGCAGTCAGGAGGCCACGAGGCACCTCTGGGTTACGGTACCTTGGTATATTCTACTCCTGGCCATGGCACGCAGCACTGTTGCCTCCTTTTCAATGAAGAACGGTTTCCAAATCTACACTGTCAGGCTCCAAAAAGGCTTGGCTCACAGCCTGTTGTGTAGAGGAGATAAAGTCAGATGATCCCCTACATGCCATGAAACGCTCCATGAAACTTTGTAGGGGATAGCATATGAACCTCCTTTAAATAGACTTCCTGTGACTGCCTGGGGCCTGCGTTTCTCGTTAAGGTTTCTTTTGGGTTTGATGAGCAATTGACTCTCGGAGAGCGTCGCTCCTCTTCTTTCTTGTACTTAAATTCCTCCTTCACTTCTCCACCGCACCATGTTTTGGCTGTTGTGATGACACCTTCATGGGGCTCTCGCTAACCACTACTTCAGTGCAGCTGGTTTCGTTCCCAGACCAACTGCACCTTGCTGGGTTCCCCCCTTCGGTGCCTGGGCACCTCTCCACATTGGCAGGAGATGGTGTCTTCACACAAATCCACTCTGAGATAGAGGAATGGCTCGCTGGATGCAGAAGCAGAAACTTGAAGACTTTTATCAGGCTTCTTGCAACGGGGAGGGAAATAACCATCAGCTGCTGCCAAAGCCAACAGGGTGCAGTAGAGCATGGGTTTGTTTTTGTGGTGCTTTCCAGAGGGCAGTTAGCAGTCTGAGATGTTAAGTAGACTTGTGTGGAAACGGAAGGCCTGATGAATGAAAAGAGCAGGGATGAGAAGTGGAAAAGCCCTCCTGGTGGAAGCGGGAAGGGTGCAGGCATCCTTCAGACCACTTGGCAGCCTGGGAGACATGGACGGCTTCCAAGAGGTCCAAGAGTGGTAGCTAAGAAATGCACATTAGTAGGCTTTATTTTGCTTTGCGGGAGTTTGCTGCACAGCTGGAAAATGTAATTAGGTCCTTGTGCTATAAAATGGGCTGCACACACGCTGCTCCAGGCTGAGATTAGAAGTGGAATCCAGGAACAGGTTAGGCGCAGAATATACTGCAATGGAAATGCGCTTGCTGGGAATCTGGGAGGATAAGATTTGTCCCAGAAGCCACCTTCTCTTGACCCCAACCATTTGCTGGGCAGGTACAAGGCATAAAAACCTGGAACATCCCATCTATGCCTCTCACTTCAGGGAGAGTGCTCAACCTTTTCTACAGGCTGAGCATCAAGTTTACAGGATAAATTGGGAGATGAAGGAAACTTGGATGAAGAGGAAGGAACAGAGAAAATCCCAAGCAATAGGACCACCTCCGCAGGAGATGTTCTCCCCTGCTATGGGAGTAAGAAACAGAGCTGAAAGAGCACAGTATGTGAGGAAGGAAGGTCTCTTCCCAGACAGTGAACTGGCATGGAGAGACCCCAGGTTTGTGTTTCCTGCATATCCTGTGTGGGTAGTTGCCTCTGAAGGAGAGTGTTCTTTCCCAGAGTCAGGTGAAGGATTCAGAAAATTTTGCTTCCAGCTTTCTTCCTTCATCTGGCAAGTAAACAGAGCACACAGGGTATTGTCCTCTGATGTCTCCAAATGGGAGATAATCACTTCTCACTACCATCACTCATTCCTTCAAGTTGTAAAGATCCTCGCTTATCTATAGATTCAAATTTTTCTCTAGACTTAAGTGGTTTCACTCAGTATGTTTCCATGTAAAAGAGTTCTTGTTCTTACATTATTGCTTTGGGTTTGGTTTTTTGTTTGCTTGGTTGGTTTTTTTAACCTGGAGAAAGTCCAACCAAGAACAGTAGTAAGACTCCAAAGGTTGCAAAGTCAAGCACCCTGGTGACAGAAGCTGCCAGAAATCTAGTTGCTTGTGTGAGTTCAGTTTTATCTCCTATTTTGATTTCTTTTTACAAGAACCTGCATATTTCAGCAGAGGGCCCCAACCTCATTCAGCATGCCTGGCAGACAGTGAACCAGGCAGAGTACGCCATAAAGCAAACACTTTCTCCTGTGATTAAGGTACAGTGAGGGTATCTAGGAGAGGTAAATTATATTCTTGGCTTTTCTACCACCTTTTGTTTGATGTTGAGTTGGGTGAGATAGTATCATAATGGAAGTGTAAGAGGTGGTTGAATTATGGTGGTGGCTTGGCAGCATGAATTATGGCCTTCTCCACTGCAGCTTTTTTGGTATGTACTTTACAACCTTTGTGTTCTTGCAACCAGGCTTTTTCATAACACACATTGTCCTGGAGGACTGGGTAGATCCCTGGGTTTTTTTAGTATTCTCGAAAGAAAACAGCATTTTGGTGACCACTGGCTTGTGCAGCTCATTGTGATCGTGCCTTTCTCCACTTGGGGGCGATGTGACCTGATTCAGTACACACAAGTGGCAATTCAGTGTGAAATTAAGATGGCAAAATTTTGGCATCTGAGTGTCCAAATGATGTCTAGACATCTGAGTTCCCACTGTAGTTGGTGGAGATTGGGTCAACACAGACAGTGGAGTCTGAAGGGGAAATTAACTTTCTCTAGAATAGAGAGGCATCAGCTGAGCACATGAACTGCTCCTGCACTTGACTGTATTGCGTAGGGTCACAACTCCCCACCATAATGCCTTATGTCTTTGGGATGGCCTTGGGTCTCCTGTATGGGCTCCAGCTGTGGTCCCCAAAGGATATCGCAAAGGTTCTTGGTCGGATCTGCCTGTTGTGTGCAGGTATTTTGGCTACCCTGAGGCCTATCAAATGGCACTGGATATATAATTGAAAAAACAAACCAAGGACCAGATCTCTGCTCACAATTATGGGAACTTGGACATTTAGCTCATGTGTAGACAGAGGCACATTTAAGGGTCTCATTTTCAAGCTAAGCCCCAGGGTTATTGATGTCATTGAAGAAGGCAAGATGTCCAACTGCGTGTGGAAATGCAGGACATTTTTGCTAAGGGGACTGCATGCCTATCTGTCAGTCGGACTGTAAAGAAGGTACTTTGTGGGTCAAGATCTCAGATCAAGCAGAAGCTGTTGAAGGTGACTGAAAATACAGGTGATGCTCCACTGCCAGATTGCATAGTCAGTTTTTGCTACAAAATATGTGGCAAAAGGGCTTTTTAAAGACATAAACCTTTGCTTTGTAGAGACCCATGACAATCCTTATGGCAAGAAATATAGTTCAGGTTTCTGCAATCAAGCAATACACTTTTTTTTATAGTTCAGGGAAAGCTACCTTGCACTCCAGGAATATGGGAATATGCCATGACTGTCTGATAAATGTTATTTGATCTAAATGATCCACCTTAGTTATGTTTGGTTTATCTGTCAGGTTGATCAGCACTTTACCTTTCTTGTTTACAGAAGGAACAGGAGAGAAATATTACAGATTGAAACGTTTCAGTCCGCTTAAAACTACACGAAACCAGATTAGTGCTATAGTGGCAACTGAAGCAGACATTGCTAATTAGCAGCAGCTTAAAATACTCAGCCAGAAATGGTCTGTAATGAAATAAATAGATCATCATTGTCCCTAGCAGCAGGGAAAGTGTTATAGGGCACCAGATATTCATGCCAGAAGCCTAGAAGCTCATACTTCTTTAAGAACCTTGCCTCCAATGACCACATTCAGAATATTCACTGGTTGAGTTCCCTACATAAAGTCAATTTTCACATGTAGCACTTGATTTTTTTTCAAGCAGAAGAGTATCTATTCTGTCTCACCGGCTGTAAGTGTTGTTCTGATGTGACGAGAGCTGCACAAAAACTGCCCTGTTTTTGGGTCAGTGGAGACAGGAAAAGATCAAGTCCCAGATCTTGGACCAGAGCCCAGAACTACATGTGCTTGTCTCCTTGAAACCAGTTGAATTTTAGACCCATAACAAAAAATTGCGGCCCAAAATACCTCTGTCAGTATCCCCAGATACCTCTTATCTAGTTCCTTGGGTCTGGTCATCTTCTGATGGCTGACCTAATAATGCTTTGATTGAGTTATAGCCCATGCAGGGCAAGGATTTGGTTTGCTTTGGAAAAAGAAGGAAACTGAAGTGCTTTCTTAGTAAGTCATTTATGTGTTAGTGAGTTAAGAAAATGGTTCTTGGATCATTTGTTTCATGTTAGCCTCTGTTTCAGTTCTCAGACAAGGTACTGCTGTTCTCTTAGCCTTTGACACGGGACAAAAATAATAACAGAAGGGAATTAGTAAAGGAAAACCAAATTCCAATAGGGAGATTTCACATTGGCCTGTGGACTTCATTCCCTCAGGATTGCACAGAGGCCAAGAGCTGAGCAGGGCTCTGGACAATTGGAAAGTGCCTGTCCTTGCCTGGGTAATTGTGCTGGGTCTGAGAGTGGCAACCCTTCCAAATGCATATTGTGGGGCTCCCCAACCTTGGCTGAGGTCTTGCATTTTCTCCCCAGACACGTAGCAATAATTCTGCTTACCTGCATCCTAGCGAATCCATCCAGAAAACTCTGGCACTGTGGTGGCTGACCCTCCAACCATCTGCCGGTAACAGCAGGAGCCTCCTGGCTGCCTTGTTGTGGGAAGCACACGGTGACATTCTTGCAAGAGAGACTTCTGCTGAGCAACGGCCCTGCAGAAGACTGAATTTACTGGCTGTGTCTTAAAAGCTTCCACTGTAGTGCTGAAGGTAATGGGAATATACCTTCCGTGGTCTGCTTGCGGCTGATCATGCCACATGGGGGAGGTGTTGGAAACAGGCAAATACTACTGAATTTTAAAAAAAAAAAAAAAAAAAATTCACTCTGAGTTGAAAGAGAGGAGAGCCAGGAAAGGAAATACCTCAGGCAGAGAATTACTACTTCTGTATCAAAGCCAGCAGCTTCTTACTCTAATATTTAACACCCAGGAGAGCTGAGGGGGAGGATGCCGAGAATGGGTGACATTTTTCAAATGAACCCAATTTCTAGTGATTTTCCTTGGGTGCATTTTTCTAGTGAATATTCATTTTGATGAGAAATGTGACTTTTGGTCATCAGAAGCACATTTACACCCTCAGCTGCAAATTGCTGAATAGTTGCAGCTGGAAAGCAAAGTGTAGAGGGCGGCTGGAGAGGAAGGTGACACCAACCCCTACAACCAAAATCCATCATCCATTGCTCCTGCTTTCCTTACTAGGAGTTAAAGGAAAGTGTTTCACTCTGGGTCAAAGGGATTGTTCAAGGTGTCAGGACAAGAGAAGTCTAGAGGAGGCGGTAGCTTTTTACTGTGTTTAGCTACCTAAAGGAGAGCTGTTGAGAAGTACACAACAAAAGAATCAGGGAATCAGCAGGGTTGGAAGGGACCTCTGGAGACCATCTGGTCCAACCCCCCTGCCAGAGCAGGGACACCTGCAGCAGGTTGTACAGGATGGCGTCCAGGTGGGTTTGGAATGTCTCCAGAGTTGGAGACTCCACCACCTCTCTGGGCAGCCTCTGCCAGTGCTCTGCCACCCTCAAAGGAAAGAAGTTCCTCCTCGTGTTTAGGTGGAACTTCCTGTGGTCAAGTTTGTGCCCATTACCTCTTGTCCTGTCCCTGGGCACCACTGAAAAAAGACTGGTCCCAGAAGATGGAATGGGTGCAAGCTTCAGGAGGGAAAATTCCTTTTGGATATAAGGGAGAGCATCTTTCTCATGAGAGCACTGAAGCATTCAAGAGAAGCCCGGAGAGGGTGAGAGTCTCCATATTTGGAGATAACAAAACTCAATGGAGCAAGGCCCTAAACAATAAGATAGGACCCTAAACCTAAACCTGCTTTGATCAAGGCATTGAGCTACAGATCTCCAGAGGTCCCTGACAACCTAAATTATTCTCTGGTTTTGTAAAGCTGAGACAGAGACTGAATAAAATGAGGAAAAAAATTTTTAGGGAAAAAGAAGTTCTTCATTTCCCCCTCATTCCTCTCCCTTCAGCACGGCTGGAGTTCTAGTGTTTTGCCATGCTTTTTGCTTTTAGTACCTCTGGCCCATACAGGGTACTAATACCCATTTCAGCTGCTTTGCCTAATCAGTTAAGTTTGTTTGAAGTTATTTCAGTCCCCAGTGATGCTGTCTGCATCACTGACAGTGAAATCAATTGCACTGCAAAAAGAAGTGCTCCTATTACATTGCCAGCACTTACGGGGACATATTTGGTGCTACAGGGACAAGGAAACAAATTAGACAAGGGCCAGACAAGGTACATGGTAGGTCTACAAGCTCACCAAGGGAAAGACAAGAAAGACAAGTTATTGAGATGATTGAAGCTGGTTGTCAAAGTGACATGGTACATGCACAGGGTTCTGCTCCCTTTCTTTGCTCCCTTAACCCATCTTGTTGGTTGGAATGTTATATCCTGAGGTCCCAAGACTAGTTCCAGGTATAAGAGGCCAATCCTGTTATCCAAACCAACACCATAACAATTCACCTGTATCTGGTAAGGAGCTGCATCCAGGTCTTTTTTCTCAGAAAGGAGCAATATTTTTTTGGCCTGTTTGGAGGTGATGTGCAGAAATCCAAGAGGCACAGTTTAGTTTTGGGGCAGGGAGGTGTGGCATCTTTTTCTTGCTGCAAAACCCTTAGACATTTTGGAATTATTCATTTGGGTGGGGTTTTGACGAGGCACCAGAGGCAGGAAAGTGAAACAGTCCATCACACCAGGTGTTAGCAGAGCAGTAATAGTGCTTGTCACACGTTTGGATACCTTGGGGTATCCTGATCCTGCCCACTGACTCCACAGGGAAAGTCCACAGACTGACTTTGTTTGGCCTGAGGTCACCTCCCACTCTTGTGAGCACACGGAGAGTTAGGAAAGGTCCAGGACACAGAGTTAAACAAAACACTTGCTGGCATGTGTGTCTTTTTCTGCACTGGCAAAAGCCTTGTTTGAGTGGATCCAGAAGGCTTTTGTCCCAAATATTTACAATATGCTGCTAAAAGGAACTGCTGGGTGTGACCTGGGGGCCTTCTCTCCACCTCTTTGCCTGAGGGAGATCCAAAACAATGCAAGGAGCTGGATTTCCTGCCAGACTGGTCTCCTCCTGGGGAGGGGATGAAAGAAAATGAACCACAGACAGCAGATGTCCCTTATATTACTTAATAGAGCCCACTGCGGGGGGGCAGGAGAAGAACCTGTAGCAGACAGACCATCTGAAAGCTCTGCTGGGGAACAGCCTTCCTGCAGCTCTTGGAAAGAGCTGCGACTTGGAGTGGTCAGACCCTCAGCCACGTGCTGGGTTGCTGCAGCCAACTCAAACCCTGACTTGCTGTGGGTCACCACATCTGCTTTGGCTTCGCTGCAACCAGTGAGAAAAAGGGGAAAGCTGGTCCTTTATTAGTTATCGGAGGAGGGTGTGTTTCCTCGGGAGTTTTTGAGTCCTCCAGTGAATCACAGAAAAAGTTCTATTCCTGCCCAGCACTGCTCTTCTGAGGTTTCAAAAGAAACTGTGCAAAAACGTTCATTCTTTTATTTGTAGAGTCTGTCCCAGTAGGACTTTATTGGTGTCTCTCCTCTAAAATTCAGAGACTTTTTCCTGGCTTAAAGGTAACTGGTAATTGACTTACATCTGCCTCTCCACAGGAAATTGCAGTATCATATTTCCTTTTATGTTGCTGCATCGTAGAAACATTCCCATAGATTTCGGGGGAAAGGAAGAATGAAAAGGTGAGAGTGGGATAGAAATCTACCTCTGTTTGATCCTGACTCTGCTGCTGCTTGTCCTGAGGATCAGAGGAGATCAAGCTTTGTCCTGATAAGGACTGTCATTAATAAGAGCTACGTGGTGATCATGGTCATCACAGCCCACCTAGGGGACCTTCACTTGGGTATAGAGAACTATTCTTCCTGAAATTTTCTTGAAAGGTCGTTGTTGCTTTCACAAATGGTGGTTGTGCCTCCTTGTCTGTTGAGGATGGCAAGAGAAAGATCCTTGCATTCAGTCTTGACTAAATTCCCATCCCAGCCCATGGTGTTACAAGAACCAGTCTTGGTCACCTTGAGTGCCCGTGCAGAAAAGTATGTCTGCACCTTCTCGTGGCATGCATCTCTGTGGATTTACTGACCACTGAACAGTGAAGAAGACAGTTGCAAGGCTCAAAACGCATAATTTTAAAGCAAGAAACATGCTAACAAACCGAGAGGAGCAGGCAGCCAATGCTAACCATATTAGCTACAATTACAAGGGTTAGCCAGCTTCATTCTCCAGGGCAAAACTGATCTCTGGGGATGGTCAGGAAAGCTGGTTCCCCCATGAAACTGGATTATACAAGCAGGTGCACAAAGCAGGTTTTATGACTGCAGTGCAGTAACAGCTGGAGGCCCCAGCACCGGATTGGGTTTCTTGGCTTGGCCCAAGATTATACATTACCATAGGGACTGTCAGAGATGCACAATGTGGTTCAAATCAGATAAGAATATCTGCCTTCTCCCACTGCCCTCCACGGACAATACATGAAAACTGGCCCCTGGTGTAATTCTGCTGGAGCTGAGCGCCGTTTACATCCGTGGATAATTTGGTCCAGCGTGTTGTGGAGTTTCAGAGCCACTGGAGCTTGAATTCCCGTGGCCACAGCTGCTCACTGTGGCGCTGGTGGAGGAGATGTCTTCATCATTCATCATGTGATCTCACTTCCCCTCCATGGCTTCAGCAAGCAGAGCAGCTTCCACTTGGCTGTAAAAGGCTTTTCCTTACAGATGGAGATTTGCCATGCTACCGGCACGCATGGATGACATGGCCGTGGCTGTACCATGTTGGTCGAGCATCTTCAGACTGGCAGGGATGTTCATCCAGGCCTATTCCCTTGAACAGCCCTGCTGTACCTGTAGGGAATTCTGGCCTTATAAATCCTCTTGGTAGGAATATAGACAGAAATGAACCTGCTGAAGCACCCATAGATGAAAGTCTTTGCCTCATGTGGTTGTAAGCAGGACGACTGGTGATCTGGGGACGCAGCCTTCTCACGATGACCGGATGAGCATACCCCATGCTCCACAAGCTCATGTGATATATCATCAACCAGCATCTCTTGATGGGCCAGCACTGTCCAAGTCCTCCAAGCCATTTATGAGCGGGCACAAAGAGTTCTCCAGCATTTACAAAAGGAGCATGGAGCTCTCAGAGCTGACACAGGAGATGACAGTGAGTGCTGCCAGGTTGTGATATGAGGAACCCTGTATGTGACATGGCCAATGTTATGACGCTGTTGTCCGAGTGCACTGATTCAGCTTTGCACTAAGCAGCAAAACCATGGAGAATCTTCACACCAACAAACCCTAGTGAAGAGGAGGGATGATTTCTAAGTAACTGGAGTTCTTTGAGGTTTCTGGTCAAAGCATCACAGCTATTCAGCTAGGAGGCTGGAGAATAAACAGCTATCACCATTACACAGCGGTATAATTTAAAGCCATAACTCCTGGGACTGTAGCTGAATGATCAGGCAGGGGCTGCTGAAGAGCCGTGATATGAGACGAGCTGACCCTGAGAGCAGCTCAGCAGGGAGGCACGTGGCATTGGGCCTGGCAGGGTGGGTGAGCACTTGGGAATCTGTCGTTTTATCTCCTCCAGGATGCCTTGGCTGTATGTACAGGACGTGGCGTGCCGCCAGAGTTGGAGACGTAGCTGCCCTGGGGGGAGCCGAGCTACGGGGGCTGAGCCGAGGCTTTGGCAGGTCCGTGGCAGCATGGCTGGCTTGGCTGCTCCGGGAGCTGTGGGAAACACACACGCTACCAGTCTCCAGGGAGACCTTCAGGGCTGAGAGCAGCCAGGGAGGGTGCGTGCATCAGCTCCATCTCAACTGGTAAACTACGCAGGTCCTGAGCGTGGGTTCCCATGGCAGCGCAGGACCGTCAGATGGTGAGCACAGCCCCTAGCGTGGCCTTACTGGCATTGCCCAGGTGATGCCCCGGGCTCAATCTGGAGATTATCACAGGCTGGAGACATCTCCAACAGGCAGCAGCGATGCTGCAGTCCTTTTTGAAGGACAAGAACGTCTTGGCAGAATAGATGCAAACTGCAATGCTGTGGCATAGTAGAAAAGGGTCTTGTACCCACCTGGTTGGCGTTCAGGGTACAGAATCAGGTCTGGCAGTCAGGAGACTGCTGGCTGTCCATCATGTGCTCAAACCACTTCACATAATGGCATCCTAGAGATTTGTCTGTTCATTTGTAGTCACCCCTGAACTTTCCCTGGCTTCTGTCAGGTTAACACAGGCACTCCTCAGCCTTGCAGGTGCTCGGGAAAATTCAAACTAGGTGGGATCTACACTGGGAAACAGGAGTTGAGCACTCTGCATTGCTACACTGATCTCCTGCAAAGTGGGACTTTACTGGAGGGCTTCTGCTTTATCCTCATTTAAATATCCTGACAGTGGTGCAGCCCCGTGGCTCACAAGAACCGCCATCGTTTGAACAGCGCTTTGCAAAAATCCAAGCGGCAAGACTTCCTCCTGCCACCCGCGGTTGCTTGAGAAAAAGGGTTGAAAAACTGCTGCTGGCTACTGTATCGCAGCACAGCAGAGCTGCAGGCAGGCCGGCTTTTTCGCTGTTATGGCAGAGTTAAAATTGAAGAATAGGGCTAACAAAATAAAAGCAGATTCTTCCTCGGGCTGCCCAGGGAACAGGAAATTCTGCACGGGCGAGCGCGCAGAGGTGAACAAAGTGTTAAACCCTGGCAGAGCAGCTGCTGCTGACCTTCTGGTCCCAGCACCACTAAACAAAGCTCCTGTTACAGCTGAACTTTAGTACCAACTTCTGCAGCTCCAGGGATCCTCGCAAAAGTACACGCCGGGCTGCGATTAGCACGGTTCGAGTCAGCGGGGAACAGCGGAAGAAAGAGGATGGTTGGGCGGTGAAGCCCACGGAGCCCACTGTGTCCTGTCCCCAGGCTCTCCCAAAAGCTTTCCTCTGCTGTGGCCAGTAGTTTAGGACTCATGAAGTTGGAAGGTGCTTCCACACCACGGTGCTCAGTAGCTGCTGATTGATATATCTGCCAGAAATTTTTGATTTTCCACTTAGACTTTTGACCTTCACGGCATCCTGCAGCAATGAGTTCCATGGATTAATTATGTGCGCTGGGAAAACATGCTTCCATTTGTGTCTAATATGTGCCTAATTGAAAGATTTCTGAGTGCTCCCGGGTCCTCTGGAGTGGGATATTATGAACAAATGTTTAATATTCCTCTTTTCCACCCTATTCATGGTTTTACAACCTCTAATATCATATCCTCAGAGAAGTCTTTCAGATGGAGAATCCAAATCCATTCATTCTCCTGTCACATGGGAGCCTTCCAGAGCCTACATTTAACACTGGGCATCCTTGCCACCCTTCTGCATTCTTTCCTTAGAAAGCAGAATTTGAGGCACTTCCCAGCAGAGGTCTTACAGGTATGGTCCAGGCTCTTAGCATGACATAAAGATACACAAGAAACATTTTCAGCTGATGGCACGTCTTGTCCTCCATTGAGAATGATGCTGGAATTACACCCCACGGGAAAAAATGCACTTATTTCTGTCTGAGAGTTGATAAGAGCGATGAGGCAGACTGGACGTAAGGCATAAAGGAATCTGGAGTCTCCTTGTCTTTATTCAGGCCCCCAAAACGTGAGGAAGAGAATTTATCCTGTGAAGTAATAAATAAAACTCAGCAGACTTAGATGGGCATTAAGACTGGCACAGAATAAGGAAACAGGACAAAGAATAACAAGTTTGGTTTGAGATAGCAATAAACATAATCTTGATGCTTTCTGGGTGCCGCTGAGTTCAGTTGTGGTGCCCAGTTTTGACCGCTTGAGCTTGAAGTTTGCCTTTAAAGCAAAAAGCATTAAAAGCTGAGTGCTTTTTACGCATGTAACTTACAGTGTGGCCAACCCCAGAGCTGTCCACCATGTACTTTTTGCTGCTCAGGTCAAGAGCTCTTCTGTGCCGTGTCCTTATTGCTCCCATCCTGTTGCCATTACACTGACAGAAGGCTGAGGGAGTTGGGAACTGGCAGGACAACCCCTAGGTGCCCTCAGCATCCAGCCAGGAGAGGCAGTAAACAGTCTTTTTACCACACATTTTTTTAAAACCTATGTGTTTCGGTTTGCACCAAACCACCTTCTGCAGAAATTGGTTTCATCAGACAACCTCTGCCCTCCTCTAAGCAATATTTGTTACTTGGGGTGGCTCTTCACCTTTCAAAGGAAGTCCAAACTCAGCTCCAAACTGACATGTGCCTCAGGATGTCCTTGGCATGGGGCAGAACCATGGCTTGGAAATCACTTTGGTTATAGCATGGGTGAGAGATGCAGTTTCCACTTTGCAGGAAGAGTTTGCAGTTGAGGCTGTAAAGCCTCATGTGAGCAGAGGAGTGCCTTGCAGAGGAGGTCACTTTTGGAACTTGGAGGCTGTGGGGCAGCTGCTTCCCCTGCCAGGACACCCACAAACCTCCCATCAGAATGGAAGGCAGTGCTGTGTAGCGTTGCCAGGGCTCCTGGCTGAGTCACACCACCCCCAGGACTTTGCCCCAGTTCCTGGGATTTCACGGATGCTCATCTTGCGTTTTGAAAACTTGTGAACCTGGTGGTTGTTGGGGAAGACTTGAAAGCACGGTGCAGGCATAATTGGAAAGATTAAAGTCTCAAAATTCACACTAAAAGCTGACACTTCTTGGTTTCAGAGACCTGCCATGGGCGGGTGTGCAAGGAGGCAGGCTGTAGCACCGGGGCTTTTAGCAGTAACATCAACAGCGTTAATATTAATAGAGACACCAAGGCCCAGGACTTCATTTGCATTTGCTCTGTGATAGCAACTCATCCCGGAGAAGGGTCTCCTGTAGGTGCTGCAGAAGTGATGCACAAGACCACTCTGCCCCAAGGAGCTCCTGGTCCAAGTACAGGGGCTCTGACTTGCTGTAGCTGATCCTTCTCCACAACCACCCAACCCTGTCCTGCAGCTTGCAGCTCCCCAACCTCTGCCCTTATCCGCTTGGGTTATCAAAGCTAATGAACACGGGGGTCTCACTTAAGTGGCTGGGATGCAATTCCACTCACCTCCCAGAGACCCTGGGGACCATGTGGTGGTGGCACCCACCCCTGTTCCTTCATGAGTCATTGTGTTTGGAGAAAGGATGCTGTAAGTGAAGGCAGAGCAGACATTGAGAGAGGTGCCTGGAGCACGCTGAGCCTCTTCTCTGTGGGTGCCTGTCAGGAGAAATTGCTGCAGCTGTCTGGGAGATTTCTTACCTCCCCCTGCTAGATCTGTGTGTATCTGGTGGCAGACTGGTACACTGGGTTCACGTGTACCTGGGGTACAGTGGGAGTAATTTTGGCGTGTTTGGAGCTCCTGCACATCACCACAGGTCAAGAGGATTTGCAGGCTTAGTTGCACCACTGCCAGTATTCATCAGGAGCTGAAATCATGGTATCGGAGGCAATAGTGGCCAAGTTTCCAATCTTGTCGGTGTGCAGAAAGCTGGCAGGACTGAGTCCTCAGGCAGGACCTCTGGGAACATGCCTGGGGACTGACTCATCCCTGTTTCACACCACCCACAGGCCTCACCACGCTTCAGCTCTCCCCCGGAGCCCTGTCTTTCCACCAGCAGGTGACTCCAGCAGAAGACCGCGCAGCGGTAGGAAACGAAGCCTGGGGTCTCCCTGCCTATGGGCATCCCCCTGTAAAACTGGCATGCGGAGCACTTGCCAGCTTCCCAGGGCCATCGCTGCCAATTGAAAAATGTTTTTGGAGGCTGCCAGAGGGCAGCTCGGCATGGCCCCATGGTGCTCTTCCAGGTTTTTGTTGTGGGTTGGGGGTTTTTTTATTTTTTGGTTTTTGTTTTGTTTTGTTTTGTTTTGTTTTTAATCTCCTAAATCAATAGTCTGATGCACTGTGCAATGCAGCCTGGACAAAAAGTGTACAGAAGAAAACATACGCAAAAGTCAGACCTCCAAGCTCCACAATTGCTTTGGACATCATGAACTGCCAGTAGACGCACGACTAGCAGGAGAGAGGATGGGGAGAGCAGAGGTCCATTAGCGATTCCCTACCCCCAGCATATGGCTAATTAAAATTTCTAATTAAGGCACCGTGGGGGTGAAGAAAGGAAGCTCTTGGCCGAAAGTCCCCCTCCTTTTTCTGTATTTCCTTCAATAGCTTTATAAATTTCCCCCCTAAATTAACTAATTAATATCACCTAATCAGTTAATAGAATTAGCTAATTAGATTGCTTAATGGAATTTCTGAAGAGCAGATTTAGGAGCTCTTAAGGAGACTTTAATCACTTTTTATCTGGGAAGCGGAGCACCAGCGTCTGCATTCATTCAGCAACTTAGACCAACTGCCGTTATCAGCAGAACATTTCTGAAAATCACTAATGGGGTTTCATCCTGCTCCAGAGTCGCAGGCTTGAGAGGTCAGGCTGAGCCTTGCCAGTTTGCCCCTCCAAGTTGCTGTTGCCTGCACCTGACCACATCAAAAATCCACTTTTTTCAAGCGCTGGACGCAGTATTTTAACAGAGTCAGCCGTGGGGCAGAGCACTACAAAGGGAACCCATCTCCCTGCAGGATCTGGAGTGGTTTGTTAGCCCGTGGCATTTTCTCAGCTTGTTTGCCGACGGTGAGCTCAAGTAAGTGGTGGTGAGTGATGGCAAATCTCTCCTGCAGCCACCGCGGCGGTTGCGTTCGCAGGGGTCAAAGTTTTCTCCCAGAGCCCTCCGCACCGGTGTGCAAACACAGAAACACACACGCACACACTGCTGACTCCTCCTGACATATATATATTTATATATATATATGTTGAGAAAAACATAGCGCTGGGTGAGTTTGTGCCTCGCCGTGTGTGCTGTGGACATGCACGATTTGGAGCCACCGCCAAAGATGAGGCTCTGCAGGCAGCACAGGGCAGCTCCAGCAAGTAGTTATTTGTTTAAGATGGGTGGGTGAAGAGGGATGAGGGGGGAGGCTGGGTTTGCAATGGTGTTCAGCAACAGGTAGGCTGGTCTTGCTGGGACATCCAGAGCTATTCTGGCTTTGGGCACTGGCTCTTGCTGCTTTTCAGCAGTGCAAAGTGGGAGTGAAGACTGGAAGGCTCTTTGGGGACACCATATGAGAGAGAGAGATCTTTGTGATCTAAGATGCCCAGCATGAGGAACTGGGAGAAAAAGGGTTGGTCTGGGAGATCACATTGTGTTCCTGCCTCCAAACCAAGGGCCAGATGGAGTCACCCGCAAGGCAACTTGGGCTTGCTGGAGTTGCGTTGATGTCCCCTAACATAACAAGGACATGGACCTGTTGGAAGCGAGTCCAGAGGAGGGCCATGAAGATGATCAGAGGGCTGGAGCACCTCTCCTATGAAGACAGGCTGAAAGAATTGGGGTTGTTCAGCCTAGAGAAGAGAAGGCTTCAGGGAGACTTTGTAGCCCCTTCCAGTACTTCAAGGGGCTACAGGAAAGCTGGGGAGGGACTCTTGATCAGGGTGTGGAGTGATGGGACAACAGGTAATGGGTTTAAACTGAGGGAGGGGAGATTTAGATTAGATGTTAGGAAGAAAATCTTTACTGTGAGAGTGATGATACACTGGCCCATGTTACCCAGAGAAGCCGTGGATGCCCCATCCCTGGAAGTGTTCAAGGCCAGGTTGGATGGGGCTTTGAGCAACCAGGTCTAGTGGGAGGTGGCCCTGTCCATGGCAGGGGAATTGGAACTAGATGATCCTTCCAACCCAAACCATTTTCTGATGATAATGATGTCCCCCAGCCCAACATCTGGCTATGTACAGTGGTGGGAAGGAAGGCAGGGATCTGCTCTCCGCACAGCATTGCTAACGCAGCTTTGAAATAATTTCCAAACTGTGTGCAGTTTCCAGCCTTCATGTTAATTGGCTTGTTGTCAGGAAGGCTGTCAACAGCCACAGCTGAATGTGGGATACGCACTCTTGGTTGGGTCCGGGAGCCCAGTGTCTGTCTCAGGCGGAGTTTCAGCCTCATCATTTGGGAGTCATTCAGTTGTGTTCCCCTTAGGCAAACTATGTCCACCCTGCAGCAAAAATCAGATTGACACAGCCTGAGCTACAAACTCTGAAGGCGGTTTTATCCATCCCAGGTTATTGACACACCACGACCTGAGACAGATGCAGCAGTCAAAGGCTGTGCTGTTCCTAGCAGTTGCCATCACACTGATTGTGTGATCTTCTGTTCTCACTCTGAGCGTAGTGTGGAGTAGGAGAAGCACCTGGTGTTAACTCCCACCAAGGAGGCGAAACGGCCTCTCTGTCAGCTGTACCCACATGATTTAATTTAACAATCATGCTATTTTAGTCTCTTCATAGAATGACATGCTCTAGGAACCCCTTAGAGGTCAGCATTTTTCAGTGGTTATCAAGGTGGGCTCCTTCTTCAAGCTTGCCTTTGTAGTATTTTAGCCAGTAGCTAGTATAGCTGCTCAGCTGCAGCTCCTGTGGGTGGCAAAGCAGAGCTGACAGATGTGACCTGGACCCTTGTGAAGACAACTGCAGAAGGATGTTGGGCTCCTGGAGACAGATCAGCCTCTGCATGGGGGAAAACCAGAATGACACTGAACCGTGACAGTGGGCAACCTTGAGACTTTCCAAACTTGTTTTCCTCCTGCATTAGAATGAAAACAAGGCTTTTGAAACAGTTCCCTGGGACATGTGGCATTTTCCTGAGCTGCAAATCCTCAAGTTTCTGCCCTGCTTGAAGGTTCAGAGGACAGTTTTATCTCCAACTGCCCTAGAACAAGACTCAGGCCATGAGCCTGGCAGGTCTGAAGGTCTGAGGGTGGCAAGGGGTAGCTGAGGCAGCTCAGCAGCAAGGATGGAGCCTTTCCAGAGCCTGTTTCAGGCCTCTGCTGTGAATCACTGTCAGGAAGAGCCTGTCTGTGTGTGCTGGATGTGCAGGACCAGTGGGTATTGCCTCCCAGTCGAGCTGCCCAACACAGACACCTGAGTCTTCCTCCTTTGCCCCTCCAGCACCAACAAAGTTGTTCTGCTGAAACTCCCATCAAAACCAAGCTCTTTAAAGGAGCACACTCTACTAGGACCTAAGTCAGCTGTGTAACACCATGTTCTCTTAATAAAGTAGTCTAGGCAATTATCCAGTGAATTTGCCCCTCCTTCTTTTCCCCTCTTGCTTGTGGATTTCCTGTGAACAAGCCAAGACCTCTAGGTTTCCTCAGCATCTGGGCTTTTTCTGCCATTAACCTTTGCAAGACATCCCGGCCTGGGGATCTCCTGCAACCCAACCCACGCAGTTATTTTGTTGGAGATGTGACATGTTGTGCCATGTGGTTGTTCCCCTCTTGGGCTGAAGTGTGGCCGGAACCAGTGATAGACAGACGATGAAACAGCACTCCGTGAGCCTGGCGTCAAAACCTTGAAATTTTACATCAGATGAATAAGCAATCTGAAGCATCTTATGGGGAAGGTTACGGCAAAATTAGGCTTTTCAGTGTAGACATCTGCATTTGTTATTAATGTTCTCTGTGGAGGAACCAAGCAGTTTAAATAAGGTGATTTGCCTCTTCCTTGAAAGACCTAGAGAGAAGCCAGTGAATAGACCCCATGTGATGATCCTTTGGAGAGCAGCACAACGATACTAGAGCAACCTAAATGTCACGGTCGTCTTTGAGCATCTAGTTGCTCACAGGCTTCCCTTGGCAACACTGAGGAAAACATTATCTGGGAGTCTCTAGTCCCCAAAACCTCAGGCTTAGAAGAAGAACACAAGAGGAGGGTAATGAGCCAACCTTCTCCAGCTAACCAGCTGCAATGTTGAAAAGCAGCCGACGGTGTTCAAATCAATGCACCTTAATTAATTGTCAGAGCATTATGGACCTGTTGGTAGTATGTCTTGGTACTAAGAACTTGGTACTGCGGGTTTGGAGAAAGGACAGTAGTTCCCATCATCAGGCATGAATCAGTAGCCATGAGGGTTTTGCAATGTTAATAAAACAGTTTCTGTCCCCTCCAAGGTTCCACATCCCACTGGCATCACAATGCAATTGCCCATGGCACAGAGAAGAGGAGCTGGAGGCTTTCTCGGCACTAATGTTAGCCTGAAGAGCTACAGTCATTTTCTGGTGGCAGCACTGCTTCCTGACATGGAAGCGGTGTGATGACTGAACAGCATTTATCCCAGTGGGAGCTTGGTGCTGTGTTTCCTGATGGGCAGATAGGTTCTCTGTCCCTGAGCATTTGCAGCAGGAGCAGCTCCATGTGCAGGTGCCTGCTGCCCTAACGCTACCTCTGCCAGCAGCTGCCTTGGTAACAGCGAGATGATGAGGACCATATGGCACCAAAGCAGCTTGGCTGCTCTAGTAACATCTCTTAACCCTTTGGAGGGCATCTTCTTCCAGGCTGAGTAGCATGGCAAGTTTAAATGGCTGTACTGGGACCAACCGGTGCAGCATCTCTGCTTTGATAGTGGTCCCCTGCAGATATCCAGGGAAGAGAGGAGAAATAAAGGAAATCTGAAGTGGCGCTCTCTCCTCCCTATCAGCCCTACGTCTGGAAATAGGTGGATTAGTACCTTCCTGATCCACAGGGTTGTGTCCACAGTTTTGTGTTTCAGGTCTCTTGACGGAGTTAGAAGGATGTGTCTGGTTTGTAAAATTTCTCCAGCCTTATGCAGCAGCTTGTACCCCCTGGCGTATGAGTTCATGAAAACATATCATTCCTTCTAGCTCTCCATGGAGATTTCTTAGCCTGCTAGGTGGATTTCTGTTGTACTCTCCTGGTAATGGCAAAATTTATTTCACTAAGAGTAACAAAATACTGCTGGGAAGTTAAACTTCAAACAGTAAAATAAGCCAAAAATTCTTAAGAACTGCTGGATTAGCCCATCCCTACCAGTGATGATGAGGGGACTGGAACATCTTTCTTATGAGGAAAAGCTGAGGGAGTTGGGTCTCTTCAGTCTGGAGAAGAGAAGGCTGAGGGGGGATCTCGTCAATACTTATAAATACTTAAAGGGAGGGTGCCGGGAGGAGGGGGCCAGTCTTTTTTCAGTGGTGCCCAGTGACAGGACAAGAGGTAACAGGCACAAACTTGACCATCGGAAGTTCCACCTAAACATGAGGAGGAACTTCTTTATTTGGAGGGTGGCAGAGCACCGGAACAGGCTGCCCAGAGGGGTGGTGGAGTCTCTGGAGACTCTGGAGATATTTCAAACCCACCTGGACACCATCCTGTGCAACCTGCTCTAGGTGGACCTGCTCTGGCAGGGGGGTTGGACCAGATGATCTCCAGAGGTCCCTTCCAACCCTGGTGATTCTGTGATTCTGTGACGATGAACAGAGAAAAGCTGAAAACCTGAAAAAAGTTATATAGTATTTCCATAGGACACTTGAAAGCTTTAGCAATATGTTGTATGGAGTCTTTCTGAGGCAGAGTGTATTTAGCTCTAATAACCCCTGATGGATTTTTCTGGTGGGAACTTGCCTTAATCCTTTATGAGCCCTCGTGCATTTCTAGCGTCCACAGCATCCTGCAGCAAGGAGCTCCACAGCTCAGCTGCTCTCTGGTTAATGAACCACATCCTTCTGTTTATTTAAGCCATCTGCCTGTTAGTTTTACTTGTTGGTCTCTAATTCCTGTACTGGTGGAGAACATGGACACCTGGTCCTTGTTTATCTTCTTTGAGCCACTGATGAGCTTTTAGACTTCACATCCCTACTTTTTCCCCAATGACTTTCAAAGTCAGACAAGTCTTAACTTATTTAATCATTGTACAGTGTGTTATATAAGAGGCATTCCATAACTGCACAATATTTGTCCATTCCAGATTTTTGATATTCAGCAAAACATTTGTGATAGCAAACTTCATGTAAACTTCTGAAAAATGGGGTAGTATATGGTCATTTGGGAGAGAGGTAGAGATGGAGAATGGTGTGAGCATATAGGTATAGCAAACATAGTAGGAGTATGGATAGAGATTTTTTACTAAAATGCCAGTCTCTAAATAATGTCTCCTGTTTGTACAAGCTTTCTAAGAATTCTTTTTATTTTTTTTTAATTTAAATCTCCCCTGAAACTGAATACCCCAAACAGGGTCTGATTTGTTGATGAACTCTTGCTGAGGGATTGTATTCAGACCCAGCATAAAATGGTTAACATTGAAAAGCTAAAATATCCCTCTCCTGGACATTCCTTTGGTGTGTCCTTTTTCACAGGCTCTGACTCCTGCACTCCTTGAACACATGAACATTTTCTGTTTTCCAAAACTGCAAGCTTACATTAACTTTCCCCTGGTCAGGTCACTAGCAAAGCTGTGTAAACAAATGACCTGTAGCCATAATCTTCTTCAGTTCCCCCTATTGATTTCACTCTGCTACTCTGCTATTTGCCTGCCAAATATTAGCAATCCTTTCTTCAGAAATGGAGAAAGTTTTGAATGCTTCTTAGGTGGGGTGAGTTAGGGGAGACTGAAAACAGTCTGCTAGTATCTTATGATCATAGACTGGGATTGAGGAAATGGACTAGTTTTGTTTGAGATAGAGTTAATTTTTTTTATAGTTGCTTGTGTGGTGCTGTGTTTTGGATTTGTGATGAAAACAGTGTTGATAACACACCAATATTTTAGTTATTGCTAAGCAGCACTTACACAGCCTCAACGCCTTTTCTGTTCCTCAGACCACCCAGCAGTGAGTTGGCAGGGGGTGCACAAGAAGCTGGGAGGGGACACAGCTGGGACAGCTGACCCCAACTGACCAAAGGGATATTCCACACCATATGATGTGATGCTCAGCAATAAAAGCTGGGGAAGAAGGAGGAAGGGGGGAACATTCAGAGTTATGGCATTTGTCTTCCCAAGCCTCATGATGGAGCCCTGCTTTTCTGGGGATGGCTTAACACAGTCTTGCTGGTAGGAAGTAGTAGGGAATTCCTTATTTCGCTTTTGCTTTACCTATTCAACTGTCTTTATCTCAGCCCACAAGTTTTCTCACTTTTACCCTTCCTATTCTCTCCCCCACCCCACTGGGGGAGAGTGAGTGAGCGGCTGTGCGGAGCTGGGCTGTTGGACGAGGGTTAAACCACAACAGGAAGACAACCGTGTTGATACAGTTAATAAAACTTCTTCAAGGAATATCACCCGTGATAGCTGATGATATTTTGATTTTGAAAGCATACATTTCACAATATCACGGGGACAAAAATTAGGTGGACCAGTTCACTGCTGCATCTTGAAAGCCATTTATGCCATGACTCTAATGAGTAGAGCTACGTGGAAGTGGTTTCTCCAGAGACTGGTCTTGCTCCACCACTGCGTCAGGTTCTGTGTAAGTCATTTTGGAGTGGTATAGAACATATAGGAGTGAGAAACCTTTTATGGCGTTACAGATGACAGAGAAATTTGCAGGCTAGCAAATAAGGAAGGTAGGGGTTACTCATACTGAGAAATATGGATCATGTACTTGACAGGTCATGGTTCAGCAAGATGCTTTTAGTCCAGCTAAACTGAAGGGAATCCCTCCGGGAGTGGAGAATGCAAGGCTGTGCTTATTGAAAAGCAAGCTCCATGTTTGAAAGCAGTGTCTTGAGGAATGACTTCAAGGCCATCTGTGATAACCTCACAGGATGAGCTCTCACTGCAATGCCACAGTGGGGAGCAAGGGAGGGGAGGGAAGAGATAATCTTCAGATCAGTTAAAAAGGTAGGTAAAGTCAGCTGGGACAGGGGAAGCACAGTCTCGGGAGGAGAGCTGTGCTAAGTCCAGACATTTTGGGAGACCAAGCATGAAGAAGGGTTCAGTGAGACAGCCAGACCTGGACAATTGTATCTGGAAATTAAAGAAATGAAACCTCAAACTAGAGCTCAGCTTCCTAACGCTGGAGACAACTGAACGTGAGGCTGTCTGGAGAGAGATGGTGGACTTGGTTCTCTTCAGACAAGCTGCCGAGCATATGCTGTAGCTCATATTTGAAGAGACCTTGCTTAATGGTGGAGCTGGAGGAGTGGTGGCCTCCTGGACCAGTGAGGCTCTGGCTGTGATCCCCAGTTTCCCCACTTCTTTTCAGGTCTATCAGCTGTTGATGCTCAGTAAGATACCCCTGATGAGCTTCAGGACATCCTGAAGCATGCCAAGAAGGACTTCTGCACAGGAGCCTTTGGAATCTAGGAGGAAACCGGTTCATGACTTGCTGGCCTGTGATGCAGAAGTCCACTTAGATGAGCCAACGCTCCCTTACGCCAGAGATTCCTGTTGCCTGCGTGTGGGCGCAGAGATATGCATACTCATGTGCACGTGAATGTGCAGCTACACATCCCCAGGATGCTCAGCCTCGCTGGTGACGTCCAGGACAGCACCATGACTTCTCTGTTCACTCAGCTACACAGATTATTTTTTTTTTTCCCCGCCTGCTCATTTGCCCTTCAAATTCTTTGAAGCACACAATTTATACAAGCGGGAGCTGGTTGCCTTTTGCTTCCCCCGCAAAACAAAAGAACAGACAGAAGAGAGGATTGTATGTATAAAGAAAAAGCTCCAGAAGAACAACCTTACAGCTGACAGCTCAGACAGGGTCTCCCCCAGGGAAAGGAACGCATTATATTAACCGTGATACACTAAGGAGCCTTGCGCATACATCACTTTCCAAAATGTTTTTAAAAGTTCATTAACTTCCAGTGGAAAGTTGTGGCTGCATCAGTTGCCTTCGAGCCATTTTCGCCGACTCTTGGCCCTGGTTGGGGAATACTTTGTTGATTTAGACGGGTCTATTAGAAAGTGTAAGTCTGCTGGGATATATAAAAGGCAAAGCTTCACTCTCCTGAACATTTCCTTAGTGCAGCACTTTAAAAATTGCACGGGAAGCAGGCTTTGAATGCCTTGCTGCTTTTTAACTGCTGGACTTTCAGCTTGAATGTTTCAACTTGGTTAGTAACCTGTAAATGACACCAATAAAAAGGAATCTGAATGGGGAGGGAGGAGAGAAAGAAAAAGATGAGATCCATCCAGCATTTCTACTGCTTCTGGGAATTTGTTTCTAACCAGTAATAAAAACACCTGGCACCCAGTGAGGACCATGTGCTGGAAAATTGGATGTGACCCACTTATCCAAGGGAGAAGCCCTTTTTTTTTTTTTGGGGGGGGGGGGAGGAAGGGAGAGAAAGGAATATGTCTATAATATCAGAGCAGGGAGAACAGTGGGGTGAAAAATTTTCAGGGTTGTCTCTATCACTTTTTGCGCTCCCAAGCCAGCGGTCCCAGAGCTTCAGATAGGGATGAAGCATCTGCTCCTCCTCCTCCCAGTGCCTCGCCAGGCTGGGACCTGTGCTGCCCATGGAGGCACTGGCCCTTGAGGAACTGTTAATTGGGGTTGACTGCAGCTTGGGAGATTGGGCTGCAGTCTCTATTTGGGGAGATAAAAATCGACCCTTCTCCCTCCCTCCCCCAATAAATAATTACATTTTCTAATTTTGATCCTATTTCTTTTGTGACCCCAGCTGCCAAAATTCCCTCAGATACTATATTTTCCCTTCCTTTTTATTCTCTTTTCCTCCAATCTGACCATTGCAATATTAGAAAAAGGGGATTAAAAAAAGGAAAGAGATAGTCAAGCTGTCATCTTCATTTGAAAGCAAGAACAATATAAACTATTTGCTAAATATATTTAATTTTATTTTCTTCTTTTTTTCTTTTCTTTTTTCTTTTTTCTTTTCTTTTTTCTTTTCTTTTTTCTTCTCTTCTTTTTCTTTTTTCTTTTTTCTTTTTTCTTTTTTCTTTTCTTCTTTTTCTCAATCAGACAAAATATTTCTCGGTGGCCAAAGAGAAACTGCTGTATTTTTCTGGCTCTGACGTACGCTGTATGCCGTTAAGCCTAATACATGTTTATTTAAAATATTAATGCAGATGACTGAGCACTGCCTGGCTGATAAGTGTGTTCACCAGAGACTTCTGTGCACATTGTCTTCTGTTGCTCTCTGAGCCTCGTTCAGGGGCCTTGTTGGAAAGAGAAATATACTGGAGAGTAAAGGTTTGCTTCCTACCCTATAGGAATTTTTTAATTACCATTTTGACAGAGAACAAGTTTAACTGGCTCTTCAACCACAGACTATAAGGTCATTGCTATCACAGACCATAAAGAAGATACAAAAATGAGGTAATAAAGTATATGGGCTGTGTATGTCTGGTAATTTAACATTATTCTTGTAACCCTGTGAGTCACCTGTGACTAATTTAAAAATGCTGATGCACTTAGATGAAAGCCACAGTAAACCACCTAAATCAGAGTCTGAGGGCAGTAAACACTGGGGGTGGGGAGGAGGATGGAGACGAGGAGTGGATCCAAGCTTTTATCTGAAAAGATGCAATCAAGATGTGCCTTCAGCCGGTGGTTCACAGACCCCGACAAGCTGCCTGCATCCCAATGCACTCTTCACCCACTGCGTGCCCACACGGTGCCCAAGTGCTCTCCCACCACGGCAGGAGCTGAACCAGGTCAAATTCAGAGGGTTTCAGGTAGACACTGGCTCCCAGGGGTGACAACCAGTCCCAGGGGGTGCAAGTCCTGTGCTCCCACTGAATGGGATGTGGGGGTTACTGGGTAGCTGGTCCCAGGGCTGCATCCCTTCAGCCGCTTGCTACTTTATCCCAAATAAAGGGAGGGACAGAGACATGAGCTGCTGCTTCTGCTGTGCTGGTGGCCAAGAGATGCTGCCTGCTTTGAATTTGGAGTATAGCTCTTTCGGTTTCTTTTTCCCTCTGTCCTTCACCAGGAGTGGTTGGTTTGTTTTTCAGCAGGCGGTATCATGGGGCTGGAGATGGAGGAAGCTTTTCTTGCAGGTAGACATTATTTTCAGACAGGTTCCTCAAGCAGGCAGGCACCAGGGCCGGCTGCAAAGGTACCCATGTGTCCTCCATGCCCCTTCGCCACGGGGACTGAGCTCTCAGCCAGGTTATGGAGTTGTTTTGTCCTGGTGAAACCGGTGCAAATCGGCTCAGCCCCCAAAAATCCTGTTTGGCCCCTTCCGCCCCCACCCCATCCCTGTGTTCCCACTCCTCGCCTGGCAGGAACCGGTGCACAAGTCACCCCAGGGTGAGTCGTTTCAGGGAAATGAACCAGCAGGAAATTATTTGCTTGTTTGGGATGTTTTCTGCTGGCTTAGCTCTCCGAAGCAGCTGCCCATGGAGGGAGGGCAGGTAACTCCAGGAGAGAGGATGGGGATACCCAGGCAAGCGTGGGGCAGTGGTTGGGATCCCCAGTGGTGCCAGACCCAGTGGGTTAAAGACTCAGGGAATGTTCCCCACCTGGAGAGACACCTTCCTTCCCCATCCTCCCTACCCCATGCAGGGAGGCAATGAGACTGTCGCAGTTTCGGCTGGGGCCACTAAACAAATGCCAGGTGTTCTCTTTAACCTCAAACCAGGACAGACCTTTTGCATGCTGGTGCTGTGCATTTTGTTCCCATGCAGAACTGGCACCAAAGGGGCAATTTTGGATGTAACACATCAATTATTTTCTACCCCCAAAGCCACAATTTCCAGAGTCGCTCTAATCCAAAGATGAACGTTACCCCTAATATCATCATTCTGGGTCGTGAATTAGTGCTGCCTCCGAGGAACCTAATTCTGGAGCTCTCTTTGGGGGGTAATGAGGTGATTTCCTGCTGTGGAAAGCAGGCCAGGAAAGGAGAGCAGATACATAATCACAGGGGCTGGGGACACTTGAAGGAAATAGTGATGGTCGATAGATATTGATCCCCCCCTTCAGTGCGCTCAGCCGCCACAGGCTGGAGAAGAAAAGCCTTTTGTTCCTCCTGGGAAGGTGCAGGAGGTGGGTTGTGCTCAGTGGTCCCAGGAGCAGATGGGCCAGAGATTTTTTTTTTTTGTGCTCTCAGGCACAGCGGAGACTAGTCCATGGTGGGGAGGAAGGGCTGCTCCCATGCTACACAGCCCCAAACCCATGTTTTCTGCTGAAGTCTCAGCACAGTAACCCAATGCAGCATTAACCAGGACTCCTGCGGTATTCCACAGCCCCATGGGGGACGTGCCACTTGATTTTGGAAGCGAAGCCATTCTTGCTGGTGGTAATGGGGAAGGTCTGCCATGATCTACTTTGCTCTGATGGTAAATCTGCTCCAGGCTTCAGAGTGGTTCTGCCTTACCTAGTGCAGCACCCACCACTTTGGAGGTTTCCTGCAGAAGGCACGGACAAGAAGAGAGAGGCACGATGGACTGAAGGATGACATAGACAGAGTCCCTCAGAAAAGATGCTGGAGGATGAGACATCGGGACTTATCCAAAAGAACTTTTATGGCAAGTAGTAGAGGAGTGCACTTCTGTTAGAGGCCAGGCTGGTCCTCCTGGTCTCAGAAGACAAGGTAATCACCTGAGAAAACATCCTCCCGTATTCGCTCCTTCCTTGAGACAGCTGTCAGACCCATCGTGCCATCTCTGGACCGGGAATCTGGAAATGCCGGTTTCTCTCCCATCTCTGACCTGGTCCGTGGTATGATCTGGGTTGAGTCACTCCACCTCTCCCTGCTTCCCTTTCCCCTCGGTGCTTTGTCTTGTCAGATGAGCCTGCGAGCTCTTTGCTTGCAGCGCTGCCTCTCACGTGCTTGTTCAACATGTAGCGCAACGAGCCACCAAAACCCACCATGACCTGCAGCCCTCCCTGCAATGCAGATAATGAGGACTTATTTCAGGCAGTCTTCACAAGAATGGCTTTGATATCAAGTACTTAAATTTCTTAGTTCCCTGGGAATGTGGTTTCTGCCTCCCAAAAAGTTGCAGCATCTCAACGTTCGGCTTCATCATGACACAGTGTGAAAAAGGTGACTTGGGAACAAGCCTACCTGAGTGTCTTCACAGAATAACAAAGTCTGGCATAAGGCAACAGGTCTCAGGGAAAGATTTCAGCATTTTTGACATAAATGATAACATTTTTCAGCTAAACCTTCAACATTTACAAATGGTGATTTGAAAGGGAGGGGGGAAAAAAAAAAAGAACAAGCTGTTTGCTTAGACATGGTGAAAAATAGGAGAATACCATTGAAAGTCATGTTTTTGAGCCAAAATTATGTTTTGACAGAATCTCATATTTCATTAAGACATATCTCTTAGTTGCAAGACATCGGTCGACCGGCTCTGTTCCTCCCTGAATCCCAACAAGATACTTAGTACTGTACAAAAGCAGAGAGACTGAGCCTGTTCCAAGCAACTTCCTA
This sequence comes from Chionis minor, assembly GCA_013398295.1. Classification (NCBI taxonomy): domain Eukaryota; kingdom Metazoa; phylum Chordata; class Aves; order Charadriiformes; family Chionidae; genus Chionis; species Chionis minor. The sequence continues at coordinate 45,717 of VZSF01009510.1, read as the reverse complement.
CCACTCAGACTAACTCTTATCTCTCTTTTTTTTTTTTTTTTTTTGCTTTGTAACATATATTTTGAAAAATGGGGGTAAAGCCTAGAAGCAAAATTGCCCACTCTGTGACTTTCTGACATATAATCAATTGTCTGCTCACTGACTACGGACTGGCCATGTTAATATGTCCGTGAAGTCCTTCAATTTATCAGGCAGGGCAGCAGCATCTCTGCACCTAGAGCTGTCTGGCAATAATAGGAGGGAGCAAAGTAACTGAATATAGCCACTTTTCCCTGAAGTAACTTATCATTCAGTCTATATTCATGGATTAGCCTGTGCTGGTTTTTTTTAGCCTCTGGCACGGTGCAAACTGTGCACGGGTTTTTACTCAGGATGTGTGAAAAACAGAGTTTGGGTAGGGGAAATTTTAAGCTGGGTATAGTAATGAGGTGCTGTCAGATAATATTTTTCATGGAAAGTTTGTAAAAAAACCTGGCAGAACTTTATGGGTCAAATCCTTTTCTTTTTGGTGGATTGGTGACTGCCTGAATCATCTAAAACATTTAATTGTCTTACCCTGTGGGTAGCTGTGACACTGGCATCACCCAGTTCTAAAGGAAGACCATGTGGGAACCCTTTTTTATGTGATTAAACCACACCTGAGATGCTGTTGTAGACCTGCCAGGAAAAACCTTCTTAGGGCATAAATGTGGACCTGATTGAGTCTTGGAGTTTTAAAATATTTGCCTTTGGGATGCTCAGCATCCATATGGGAAGCTGGTGAGGAGCTGGCATCAGTCGGCTGAGACGCCATGTGGCCATGGCAAGAGGATGGCAGCAGCCGAGGTGGCCCGAGACAGAAACTGTCTCTGGTGTCTTCTCATCTTTCTTCCAAACCTGCAGCAGACCATGGGAAAGATGAGCTTGCCCTTTGCAAGCAGCCAAGCTTTTCCCCCTGTTCTGCCCTTTAGCAATGGCAATCAGAGCATTTCTCTGTGGAGACTTTTATTCTTTGTTCCTTTGTTTTTTCCCTTGCTCCCTTTTTATTTGTGTGCTTCAAGGAGTTTAGCTGGAGAGGGAGTTTCACCAAAGGAGGTGAGCTGAGCAGCTCTCATCCGTGCAAACTTTCCCAGGCGACAGCCTCCGGTGCAGCTGGAGCTTGGACTAGATTAAAGAAAAATATTATGGGGATTTTTAATTTCCCTGTGTGGAGCTGGGAGATGAAGAGCCACCATGAGAGAAGTTTGCCAGGGGCAGTGAGTAGATGAGAATGTCAAGCCCAGTGAGAAACTACTGAGAAGTACTGGAGCAGCATTTTTATTCAAAAGGAGTTCTCATCTCCAGCATTCGCTGCTCCGGGCGTTGAGCTGGAGTACAAAATGAGATCCCCAGGGTCCTACCAACAGGACAACATCTAAAGAGCCCCACTCAATTACAATCATACGGCTGTTGTCACTCCCAATCTCCTTGTGTTCTCCGCGTGATGGGAATGAAACATGAGGATGGGGGCTCCGCTGCTGGCTGCCCGGCACAAGCTGCAAGGTGGGGAGGAGTGTTTCTTGGAAGTGATGTCAGGTCTTTCTTGAAGATGCTGTTAATGCAGCCCTGTTGCTGCTCAGTTTGATGTGTTATCCATCATCTTTTGGTGGCTACAGTAAGTACAACAGGTTTTCTTTCCTCAGCCCTGGGTATATATCACTTGGCTTTTCACAACGCCTCTAGTCTTGATGGAAAATAATTTTCAAAAGCACTGACATAACTAAGATCCTAAATGCCATCTCCCAGAAGGACTTAAGATCCTGTACACTATTTCAGGTAGAATTCAAAGGGAATTAAATCAGGGCCCTGCACAGAAAGGCTGGACATCTCCTTGGTCCCCACCTGCAGGGATTCCTGTGTCTACTCTAGACCTTCACAGTGAATGACCCAGCAGGACTCAGACAGTGCAGGTAGTACAAGCATCAGTGGTTTAAGATTTATGAGAGGAAGAAAGTCCATGCGATATATTCCCATTATCTTTTCCGCACTAAGATCGTCTTCTTGCCCAAGGTACTGGGAGATTCACGTCCTAGCATATATCCCAGAAGCACCCCCAGTTAATCAAGCTCAAAGTAGAACAGAAGAAAAACGCTAGACAGTTTTGACATGACTTTTCAACTCATAGTTTCTTCTCATTGTTCAGTGAAAAAGAAAAGTTTTAAAAACTTTAAAAAATATGTATTTTTAGTGTCCTCTGATATATATGAACATATGTGTTTGCTGATTTCAACCAAATTTGGCAGGAGCAAAGGTGTCTCAGAGTCTCCCAAATGTTCTGAGGAAATGGAAGGCTGTACTAAGGAACCCATATGGGTGAGACTCCTAATACATGCCCCAAAGTGGGAACAAGGCTAACCTCTTCAAACACCCATCTTCCAAGCTTACCTCCCTCTCCTACACCAAAACCCTGGGACACAGATGCAAAGGAAGCTAGTTTTCCTCAATTTCTGCTTCCTGCCAAACATTCGGGGAGTGTCTGGCTAACACTTGGGATTTTAGAAACTAAAAACGAGCCAAAGGCTCAAGCCTGTGTTGCACATCAAAATGCCAGAGTGTTTTGGTGCTGCTCAGCCCTTCTCATTGCACTGGTTAACTTGAATTAGCTTGTTCGAGAATGACGCCTTTTATCTGGTTGTCACATGCATGCTTAACGTGAACAACAGCAAGAAGAATAGCAGAAGAATAAAGGCCTTTGATGGGGATTTATGAAGGTCACGTGTCTTAATTTTGCAGGGGTGGAAATGGGCACTCAGAGGGCCCATGGGAAATTGTGCTTGGCAGGCACCCGTAAGTGCGGAGACCTGGAGGAAACAGAGCAACTAATGGAAGAAAAGGCAGTTCCTGGGGGGAGAAAAGAAGGACCCAGATGCACCTTCAGGGAGTGGTCTCTCCCCTTCAGGACCAGTGGATCAAAAGGTCTCTCTCTAAAGCAGCAAAGAGGCCAAGAGCTGGAAATGCATGGACAAGCCCGTGGTCAAATTGTCAGATTGCTACCAAGGTTTGGTGTCACAGGTGCCTCAACAATCAATTTCAGATACTCCATCGCTGGCTGGTTACTGAGTGCTAAGTTGACACAAAACTTTTGGATGGCTGACAAAGGCTTTTGGAAGAAGTGAGACCATCTCCATCAGCACTGTGGGGTTCCCAGTGGACAGTGACCCCTGCCAGCACAGACATGTTGCCCCCGTTACACTCCTCAGGAGAGACTTCAAACACAAACAAGATTAGCATTTCCCAGCGCAACTCAGTCCTGTAGGATCTGTTCCATGGAGACGGTGCAACTGTGAGAACCACAGCAGATAATCATGGGGAGGAGTAACACTTAGACCTCCCTGCTAAATAAATCTGGTATGTCTTCCTCGAGATGTTGGGACTGGAGGTGGGACCAAGCAACACTTCTTTAAGGCCTGGAAACAGGGTGGTCAAAGTGTACCTTGGGATTTATAGGCAGGCAGGGAGTGGGTGCAGTGAATGGAGGGAGATATGCAATGGAGAATATGGACAGATTGGTTGCTTCTGCAGGGGAGAAGAGGCCACAGCCAACAGGACTGTGGGCCCCCTTAGCTTTATGAGTCCTGTCAGCAGGTTTTTTTCTGTGCTGGCTGCTGTGTTCCCTTGAGAAAGCTCCAGCTCTAGCACCCAGAAGAGGAGAGTGCACCACCAAGGGGGACTCAGAATTGTTTAGGACAGGGACTGGAAATGGCCATGCTTGCTGCTTTAAAGAGACAGACTAATGATCTGATCCCTGCCAGTAACACGCACTTGCATATGCCAGACTCCTTCAGTTCATAGCAGGCAGCTACTTGCTGGCTCCATAAGCTCCCTTGCACCAACTGATGTGCAAAGAGGCCCCTTCCTCTCCTTCCCCCCCTCCCCTTTTGCCCTGTTGCTCTCTTTCCCCCTTGCCGAGGTCACAGAGACATTTCCTCCAGGTCAGTCTCCCGTCAGACCCCCACCAGGTCTGCAAAAGCTACAGTAAATATCAGCTCCTTCTGTTGCAGCAGGAATGTGTCAGTGATGAGTGATGGAAGATGCATGCAAAAGACTATGGGGCAGACACTGGGCAACAGAAGGGATTTTGTGACTCTCTTCTTGGATGCTCTCTTTCCCATCCCTATATCTTGTTCCCTTTATCTCCACAGTAAGTTACGCTCCTTCCCAGGTCCACAGGGTGCTCAAAAACAAAATGATGATTTTCCTATTCTCTCTCTGTGGTACACACATATCCTTACAGAGTGCCCTATTGAAGGCTGCTTGGCTCCAGCCTTAAAGCAATTTAGCAATCTGCCATCTTAAACTGTCTAATGACAACTCTTCAAGCAATTGGAAAATTGCGGCTTTCAGTAAACTCTCCAGCTGAGAGACCGCCGGTTTGTGTCTCCTCCAGTCTGTCAGCAGGGCTTGGCACTTGCAGGGAAAGTCAGGCTGCTCTCCGTGCGCTTGGCATGGCATTAATGCAAAGGCAGGATGCAAAGGGTGGGTTGGAGACTATCCAAGGCTACATCTATACCATTAAAGAAAATGGGGCAGGGATTGTTCCCTGTCATGGGCAGCAGCTGGCAGAGCTTATATGCCCATGTGTAGCTCTCCTCCTCTTCAGGACAGGGTGGCTGCATCGAAAGCACCCATCGAAGATAGGTCCTTGGCTCAAGCATCAGCCTGAACTTGGGCTCGTGGCAAGAGCTCAACAGCCAGAGATTGGACAGGGACCGTGCTCTCAATGGCCTGGCCTGACTGATCGCAGGATACGTTGGGGGCATGCCTCAGTTTACCGAGTTTGGTGATGTTTAGGTATCCCCATGCTGGCTGTCACATTTGTAGCCTTGGCTCCCAGTTGCTTTGCTGGAGGAGTGGGCAAAGCAATGCACGGTGCGTTAGCACCTACTAACATTCACTGTGCAGCATGTTTAGAGGCTGCAGATGGGATGCTGGGGAGATACAAATGCATAGGAGGGATCTATCCAGCCCCATAATTGCTTTTCTGGGTAGAAATGGAAAGAAAGACCTGAGGTACTCCATGATACAAGTAGGGAAAGGAGGCCTGGAGGGACCCAACTCCTGAAATGCTGGAGGAGAGCCCACAGAGGATGTGGAGTCCTCTTTGGAGATATTCAAAACCCACCTGGATACGTACCTGTGCAAGATGCTCTAGGTTTTGAACCTGTTTTGACAGGAGGGTTGGACTAGATGATCTCCAAATGTCCCTTCCAACCCCTACCATTCTGTGATTCTTTGATAAGGAGCCGTGCTGTTTTGCTTAGTGCTGGATGCTGGCTTAGGGGAGACTGGGCAGGCAAGACTGCCTGCTTCATCTCTAATGAAGCTGTCAGCAAGGCAGCAATCAGAGTACACTCACTTCCCAAAAGTAGGCTAAATCTGGCTGAAGAGATTACATTTTTTGACACATTCAAACCTGCCTGGGAATCTGACAGCATTCTTGCCTGAGGAATGAAAAAATAGATAAAAGACACGGTATATTATGTGCAGGGCCAGGGCAGAACGGAGGTTGTGGGAAGAGAGGCAGTGTGAGGGTGAGGCATCACCCCACAACCACAAAGAAGGTGCCTGATCTGGCTCAGCTCGCCCTCCCCACTCTGCCTTATTGCGTGCTTAGGCAGACTGCAGTGGACCCACTTCCTGCATCACCTCAGTCATGCAGAAATTCATCCTCACTGGGGGTACTGGAAGCAAATTTCCAGAGCCCCATGGTTGTCCCGTCATTCCTGCAGCTGGCTGGGGCTAGCATTGGAGAAGGGGAGCTGGAAAGGTGGGAAGTCTCATACCCTGTGAGGGGAACACTGTGATGCAGAGCTAAAATGTGAGTAGATGGGTGGTGCAGTGTGTCTGTGCTGGCAGCTGGCTTGGCTGGAGGCAAAGGTGATAAGCTCAGCACAGCTCCATGCGAGGAGAGAGGAGAGGAAAGATCATCAGGGATGTTGATTGATAATGGCTCAGCACACTAACAGAATCCAGCCAAAGAACTTTGACCAAAGCACTCAACTGGTGTACCTCAGGATGGGTTTCTTGTTCATGGGGCAAATAAGGGCAGAGGAAACTCACAGACCAACGTTCACCTCCGGTTCTCCAACCACAACTCATCCCTGGTACAAACTGTAGGAGCCTTGTCCTACCAAAGCACATGGGAGCAGCTCCCTCCATATCTTGTGGCTGCGATGGGGAGGAGTATGGGAGATAAAGCCACTGCGTAGGGCGCTCTGCCAGTAGTCACACTGCCAAAGGGATGTTGTGCTGGAGGACGGCTGTGGCGCCAGTTGCACCAGGACAGACGTGCTCAGCCAGCTGGGGGACCCCACTGGAGGACCACAGCACCTCTTGCTGCCACCTCACCCCCTCTCCGCACGGGGTATGGCAGCCAGACTCAACGCCTGAGCCCAAGGAGGGTTTATGGCTCCGGCTTTGCCTGCTGTGGCTTGGACTCCGCAAGGCAAACTGATGAATTCCCAACCTGATGCTGGAGCCAAACGATCCTGCAATTCGGAAAGCAATTTGATAGCACAGCCCACCTCAAGTGTTATCAACCCCAGCCAGCTCCGGGGATGAGCAGAAACTGGAGCTGGGCCAAGGCCAGGGAGACCAGCATTGGGCTGAATGTGCATCTCTGCAAGACTTGGAGCTCTGGCTTTTATCTGTATTTCTTTACAGCTTATCATGTTTGCACTAGGACTCGGCAGATAACAATCTATTAACAGTAAAGTGAATTAGATCACTGCCTGGTTATTTCACTCAGCTGAGGCCAAACTGCTCTTGTCCATTCAGGAAATTTGTGTTACTTTATTCTCTCTGTGCAGGAAAGCATGTCACTCTAATTACCTCCCGTCTCATTCAGCCCGAGCAACTCTGAAACGTTTGCGAGGCAGGAGGAGAGCTATAACCTCATTAGAGCATGTTATCGTAAGAGATCAGACACCGGCAGGGGTTTGTTGTGACGAGCCATTCACAGATGTTTTCTTTTGAAACTACAAAAGGGGAAGAGGACTCTGAAGGTGGTGATGGGGATCCTTGATATAACCCCCTCCGGTAGCGAGGACTATAAGCAAGTGCGCAGGGTCGTACCCTGCTCTTGGCACAGCCTCCAAGGGAAACTCGGAGGGGGCTGTGGGGATGCAGCCTGTGGCTTAACAGCCTGAAGTGGTCCATCCCTCACCAAACCTCAGCATCAGGAGAACATTTTTCGAACGTGCAAGTAAACATGTGCCAAAGCAAACAGACCTTTCCAGTGGCAGATAAGCTGCCAGAGCAGGGTGAGCGCAGCAGGCTGGTGGGCAACAGGTGGGGTAGGGTTAGGGTGTGATGGAGCCTGGCTTTGCTGCTCCACAATCCCTTTTCCAAACCACTGGGGTCTCTAATCCAGAGATGTTTAACAAATGATTTTTGGGGTTTTTTGCCCCCATAATACTAATCTTTCTGACAGAAGCGGAAACACAGCAAAGTAAAATGTCAAGGAAGCCAACCTGTTCTTGCAAGTCATTAACCAAACTAACAAAACACAATCTATTTTCAATTGCCTGTGGACTTTTTTTCATTGAAAAGTCCATTTTGTTCTGGGTTAGGAGAAGGGCAATTTGAAGTACCCATGGACCTGCCAGGCAGGGTGACCACGTGTGGGGACAGAGCAAACTGGCTGCGATGGAGAGGTCTGTCCCCAAACCCTGTGCCCAATCCTTGGAGAAGGAGCCTGGTCAGGGCCAGTCATGCTGATGGGGAGCCAGGACCAGCTGGTCATGACAAGCAAGCACAACCCTGCCACCACACGCACCATACCAGTGCTTTAAAGTTCTAAGCAGGGCATCTTCTTGCTGGTAGACAGGCCCTAAACATTTAAGAAACACCACTGAGCAGCTTCCCAATGAATCTAAATCTCTTCATTTGTGTCAGAATAAACTTAAATGATCCCTTTTATTATTAGCTGTTGGAGAGGAGCTGAAGCCATGAATATTTAATAAAGCCAGTACCCATGAGCTGTTGCAACTGCTGTTGCGCTTGCCAGGCCCATCTGGCAAAAGCACAAATCCCACCTTGCCAAGGGTGCCCAGGCAGATTCTGGCAATTTATTGATGAAAGCAATTTAATGGGACGTTAATTTAAGTCATCAGGACAGAAATGTGCCCGTATAAGACAAGGAGCAAAGGGGTTAATGCAGAGCCACCGACATCCCAGTCTTGGTCCCATGGGATGCATCCATTGGAGCTGGTGGGACTGCAGCATGGGCATGCAAGACTTGCTTGTTGGAGATATTCTGCTTGGTGGGACCATCCCAGCAAGAGCTGCTGCAAATGGAAACGTGACCTACTCATGGCTTCAGCAGCTTCTTAACTTAATGTTCGTTTTGACCCCTGTTCTCTGGTGACATGTCTGCCCCAAAGGCAAGAAGAGTGAGGACAGCCTCACACACCCACTCCCTTCCCCATGCCCACGCAGGTTTGTGGGATGAGGTTTCACCCTCAGTGAATGCTGAAGTGAAACAATGAAGGCCCTGATCCAAAGCCCCCAGCAATCAATGGAGGTTTGGGTTGGGGTTTTTTCTGCCTTTGACTTCTACTGCTTTAGATTACACCAATATTCAGAAATTTCCAGCAGGTGAGAGCTGATCAGCATTGGGCAGTAGCCAGACAGTCTAGCCGAGCATCTATACACACAGAAATGCTTTAGCAATGCTTTCCAACAGTTTTGGCTTCATATCAAAGGTCTTATTCACCTCTAGACCATGGTCCAAGCTGAGGTCCTTGCTCTAAACACCACTAAAAATTGGGGAATTAAGCATAAACTGGATAAAAAACCCCCAGCAGCTGTGCACACACGTTCCCCTGTTCCAGACATCTGCAGGAGACACCAATGCTAAGGTCATGGGCAACTTTCTGCCTGAACTGTAGTACATACTGGCGAAGTCACAGTGCTCTTCCAGCTCCAGTTTTCTCCTTCAGAGACACCTGGGCCAACTCTGGCTTTCAGATGCTGCAATTACAGTTTGCAGCCAGACAAACAACCAGCGATGACCTCAAATATGGCTTGAGAGGGTTTCCTACCCATTGGGTGCAGGGAGCTGTAGATTTCAACTCTCCTGTAAGGCCAGGAGGGACAGAAAAGCATAAGTCTGGCTTTTCTTTTTCCTCTCTGTTTAATTTTTTCTGAGTTTTCCATTGGAAACTTTTCTTTCAAATACCCCAGAGACAGCCCAGGTAGTGAATCCCTAGGATGGAGGGTGGTCAGACTTTACCTGGGCCAAACACACACGTTGACTCCCCAGCCCTGAAATGGTTCAGCTACTCCCTGCTGTGGCGTGTGGAAAGCCGAGTAGCTCGTTCTCCTCCAGGACAGATGCCATGGCTGCTCACACATCAGTAACTACAACAAATACAGGCCCAGGGGACTCCCATGCATCCCTGACCTCTGCAGGAAGGCAGTATTTGGAGCAGAAGAGAAGAAGTTGCGCACATGCACGCAGGCAGCCACTGACTGTGAGAGGAGAGTGGCTTAAAGATGGGAAAAGGTAGAAGTCTGCTCTGACAGACACATCAAAGCCCAGAAATGGCAGGGGGAGCATTCCCAGCAGGGCAAAAGGTGGCTTTTGCAGCAGTGGAGTCACTGAGTCTGTCCCATTGCCCTCAGTCTCCGCTCTGGCTGGCGAAGCTGTTGCAAAACCATCTTCCCGTCTAAGGCTCTGGCTTTGCATCAGCCCAGCACATGTACAGGACGCCTTCCAGAAACACAGAGCCAGGCAATGTCTGCAAATACAAAGCCTGAAAGAAGCCAGTCTGCTCCCAAACCCTTTTGGCTATTTGGGGAGCAGAGGCCACAAGGTGATGGAAGGTAGAGGATAGATGGCAAAGGGGGCAGAAGGCTGCTTAGCCCGGGGGAAGCCAGGCGAAACACAGGGGCACTGAAGGCACGTACCTCTTACGGTTGTAGAGTGATTTATTGAAAGCTTAAAGAAGGAATTGCCAGGCACTCTTTGTTTCCATGGTACCATAAAAAATGGATGGGAAGTGACTGGGCTGTCTTGTAGTTTGAATGTTTCATTGGCATGTCGCGGAAACCTCCAGAGGATGCCTCCAGGGCATGAGAACCGGCTGATGGAATGTGCTAGTTTGTTAATTTAATAGGATACAGCATTTTCCCTTAACACCGCACATGCAAATCAGGGTGGTGAATCAGGTCAGCACATCTCCCCTGTGCTCGGAGAGCGAGGACCCGCTCTCACATGGCAGGATGCTGAGGTGCCCCAACCCCCCTTGCAGCACCCAGCAGGATCAGGCTGTGGGAGAGATTTTTGGACTCCGAAGTGTCTGGTGGGAAATGAGAAACAGTATTTCTGTGGTGTGGAAGCCAGTCTGAACAACACGGTGGCATGCAAGGCAATACCAGCATCGGCTGGAAGACAACAGATCAATGTGTACATTGATAGGAGTATTAAAAAGTGCAGGTTGAATGTGGTTCACTGGGAACTTCATCAATAAATCCTTCTAGACGATTAAGGAAAAGATGTATGAGATTTATTTGGGATTACAGTAAGTAAACTTACTGTAACATTCTCAAACCAAGCTACAGAATGCCACCATCAGGGCACGACTCTCTTAAAGCTCACAAGGTGTTTCTTCAAATCCCACAGAAAGGATATCAACCTCTAATAAATTGTATAAATAATTGTAGAGTCTTTTCTATAAAACTGTAGTATTTTGATCCTGGTCAAATTCCCTCAATGTTTCCAAAAGAATGTTGATGAATCTTATGTAAATATTGTGTGTGAGCACATGCATACACTTGTGTGCATCTGCATCCTAAAGCCCAATGCACAGGACTCTGCCTGATCCACCACCAGAGGCAAGTCCAATCCTTCTGTTGAGCTGAACGACTGAAGTCCTGTTTTGGGAAGGGTTCAGTTCTGTCAGAGACTCAGGCTCTTCAGGGAATAGACGTAATCCAAAATTAATTGAATTCAGCGGAGCACTGCTCATTTAAACCAGCCAAGGACATCTGAACTCGATAACTTACCCCACCCCTTCTCCTCACTGCAGCCAGGAGAGGATCCCAGCTGTAGCTTTGCTCTGAGATACCTGGGACAACTATAATTGGTGTCCTTAAGCAAATATAATTTCATACTTCCTGAAGCTTACACAGCCATCCTGCAAAGCTGCAGGATGACACTGGGTAAGGGCTTTGCTACAGTTTCAAGAACCCACAACAATTTATTGTCATTTACACAACTCACACAATGACCTCTCTCCACCCAGGAAGGGGAATTGGGAAAAACCAAAGAAACCCAAGGGTTGAAATATAGATTCAATAGAATAAGTTTAAATAATTAACATTAATAATACTAAAGAACATATATTGATCCTGATACCGATATAAAATACACAAGGATTATACTCAGCCCATCCTATCCATAGGAAGCTGTGTACTCCTGGCAGGGAACAGTAAACGCCAGACACTGCAAGCACTATGGCTTCAGGAGGAAGGGAAGGGCTCAGGGCTCCGGCACCAGGGCAAGAAGTTCTCAGGGTCACCGCCATGACGGAAGAGAGAAAACCCTCAAAAAACTTTCTGATTTATATTGAATGTGACGTTCATGGTATGAAAATAATGCCGTTGGCCAGCTTGGGTCAAGTGCATAGGTCTTGCTCCTCCTCATCCCCACACCTGGAGAATTTAAAAACACTGAGACCTTGAAACCCACATACCACAGCTGGCTATACAGTAAATATGTTCACAAATTCATACACTAAAGTCTTCTAAAAATGCAGTTTTCCCTAACATTAGAAGAGACTTTACTGAAACGTAAAATTACTGAAGGAGAAATTAATCCTGTGTCACTCAAACCAGGACAAGCTTCATCTCGTCTGTGTGGTGGTGGGAGACACCAAGGTTGGCACTGATGTGCTTCCACTGCTCTTTGGGGAAATGATCTAGCAGATCCAAGCTCAGCACGTCCTTCACCTTGTTGCAGTCCCCACCACATACGAACGCCTCCTGTGCGTGGGTGGCCGGGCTGGCCCGGCTCCAGCTACAATGCGCAGCCAGCTGGTTTGATTTTCTGTTGCCTGGTGGCTTTGTGCTCGTCCTCCTCTCCCTGTATCTTGTGCATTCCCAGAGCACGTGGCTGGGTCTCAGGCTCTTTGCCCTATACTGGAGTTCTGCTGCTCCACCAGCCGGGGTAAAAAGTAGTGAGACATTCTTATCAAGCTCCGGTGGCAAGATCTCATGGTGATTTTTTTACTTTTTTTTTTTTTTTTTTAATAGGGGATGGAAATTACTGATTTCTATTGAGAACTTGCTCTAACATGGGAAGTGCTCTCTTTGAACGCGAGAGTTTTGTCCTCAATCATACAGACCTTGAGGATCCTGGAAGAGAGGTTTCATGATTTGAGAGGAACCTCACCAACCTTCCCTGTGTCACCCCAGCTGCTCCCAGCATGAGCCAGGAGGATGAACATGAAGTGAGAACCTTTTCGAGAGAAAAAAAAAAAAGGAACAACTGTCACAAAAATCTGACTGAAGCTCATTCCCAAACAATTCAGTGCCAGCTGCACAGCAGGAAAGCGGATCCAAACGGACAGTTGCAGCAGTCGTGTTTGATCTCGTACACAGAGGAGGGCAGAGGCTGCATCAGTGCCAAGTCCTGCATCGCTACCAGTAGCTCGCAGCTGAATGGGACTCTGCTCCTGGCAGGCCGACTGGTCTTAATTTAATGACTAGGTGGTGAAGAACATACCACGCCTCTTTCTAATCAGCGATTAAGTCCTTCTGGTGTTGTGTTTACTTCATCTGACTGCCATCATGTGCTTCTCTGTGGCTACATCTATATTATGGTGGGTAGCTGTGGGCTTGAGTTAGCAGAGCCGAGTGTCTCTGTCATTTCTGGGGCATTTCCCAGCCAGCTAAAACCAGGATGTGTAAAACCCCAGGCTAACTGCAAGTGTGCATGCAGACCACACAACACCCACTCAGACTTGAACCAAGTGGCTGAACCTTTTGGAGTTCCTCCAACAGTTGTGCTTATCAAGGATGGCATTTTAAATAAGACAGACTATGTGACAACCTGCTTCGGGAAGTGAGTTTTAGATGTTCTCAGAGTTCCTACCCTGAAAGAGAGGGTGTATATCGCCAAACAAATTTCAAATCACCTGATAGCCACCTTTCCATGACACCAGGATGGATCATATAGATTGTGAAACCTGCCTAAGAACCAAGAGAAATTAGCCTGATAATTTATTTCAGCTAATGTTCCCTTGTGTAAAGCACTTTTTAGTCTGTTTGTACTATGTTCTCATGCGGCAAGTGGAGAGGGAGGTGCCAATCTGTGAAAGGAGATGTTACAAGAAGTTTTTTAGGCAGTGTGAGTGCAACACGATCGTACTGTAGTTCTGTGGCACGCTATCTGCAGGATGCTTCGGTACAGCCGTGGAGACAGATGGCTAGTGCAAAGAGAAAAATCTAGTTGCATCAAATACACCATCCAGCAAGTACTCATCAGGATCCTGTGCAAAGCATGGCTAATCTGCACCTGCAAGTCCATATGTACGTGTCCCATGAATCATTCTCAACTGTGTCCCTGGAATGACAGCAAATCCGGACTTTTTTTTCCACGTCCATTTCTACTCCAGAGATTTTGAAAGGACATACAGCATCCTGTAGCTACCAATTCTCATCATGTGTCCAGTTCAGTGTCTTTGCCAATATGTGGCACTGACCTCTGCCGTGTGATGGATACCAGATGAAGAGAATTAACCACTCCTCTGTTCTTATTTTGTTAGGAAGCAGTAACCTTTCGGTGCTCCCTGATGTACCAGATATGTCAGAGCATCCCACTCCGACTTCAAAGGAATGTCACAGGAATAGGAAGCACAGAACCAGCAGCAAAGCAATTAGTGATACGATCTGGTAGGGCAGTTCCCCTGCTCCATTTCCTAATGCCACTTAGTGTGTTTCCGTTAATGTTAAAACATGTGTTAAAAGAGATTGGACACTGAGAAATGAAGTCCTCCCTAGAAAGAACCAGACACCACTTTGCTGTGGCTTCACAGTGAACAATCTGAAAATCCACAGCTGTGGATTTGCAGCAAAGTGAGGCAGAAGAAAAGAAACCAGCACAGAGAATGGACTTAAAGCCTGCACTGGGGAACATTTTTCTCTTGCATGGGTATTTCCCACGCAAGTCAGTTTATCTGAGTTTAAATACAAGAATTTGATTCTCTCTGCCTGAAATCCCACTCTCCCTACACAGCAGGACACAGGCAATTGGCAATATAAATGTAAGTAGTCCCAGAGCAGTGGAAAAAGTAATGTCTGGCTTCCCTTAACTATATCCTACTGCAATAACTACAATTCCTCTATGGCAAGAGATAGTCTGTGCACTGACTTATCACTCATGTTGATTGATTAGCCAGTTCTGCATGCGAAATGGCCAGCTGGCCACTGCCAAGCATTTCTGCTTTCTTTTCCCTTGTTTGCCAATAATACATTGCTCTCTACTAGCTCAGGATGTGTGTAGCCAACACCTGAATATGGTACGCTCTGCTGATAGGGAAAATACAGAGAGGGTTTATGCTGCACCAGTTCTGTTTCTAAGCCCTTCTAATATCCCTGCCCTTTCCCTGAAAATCATAGAATCATAGAATAACAGAATGTTCGGGGTTGGAAGGAACTCCTGGAGATCATCTGGTCCAACCCCCTGCCAGAGCAGGGCCACCTACAGCAGGTTGCACAGGATGGCGTCCAGGCGGGTTGGGAATGTCTCCAGAGCTGGAGGCTCCACCACCTCTCTGGGCAGCCTGTGCCAGTGCTCTGCCACCCTCAAAGGAAAGAATTTCTTCCTCATGTTCAGATGGAAATTCCTATATCCAAGTTTGTGCCTGTTACCTCTTGTCCTATCACTGGGCACCACTGAAAAAAGACTGGCCCCCTCCTCCCTGCACCTTCCCTTTAAGTATTTGTAAAAATTTGTGAGATCCCCCCTCAGTCTTCTCCAGACTGAAGAGACCCAACTCCCTCAGCTTTTCCTCATAAGAAAGATGCTCCAGCCCCCTCATCATCTTTGTAGCCCTTCGCTGTCCCCTCTCCAGCAGTTCCCTGTCCTTCGTAAACTGGGAGCCCAGAACTGGCCACAGTACTCCAGATGTGGCCTCACCAGGGCAGAGTAAAGGGGGAGGATGATCTCCCTTGACCTGCTTGCTACAATCCTCTTGATGCACCCCAGGATGCCATTGGCCTTTTTGGCCACAGGGGCACATTGCTGGCTCATGGTCATCCTGTTGTCCACCAGGAGCCCCAGTCTGGGCTCCTGCTTTGCACCAAGTGCATGTTCTGCTTTCAACATGTAGGAGCATCTCAAGGCACTTTTCTCTAAAAGGAGATTTCACCTGACACCTCCACAAGCTAAAGAGGGACAAGGAAGAGGACAGGCACCCAACTCAACCATCTTGATGCTGATCCCATTGGTTTGGCATTGCAGAGAGCCAAGCGAATGACAGGAACATCAAGACCCCTGCAACGCCGCGGTGATCCTGCCCGATCCTTGAAGTCTGGCCCTTACTCTTGATTTTGGGAATTGTTTTGGCATTGGTGCAACCCCAAATATGTGAGGAAGAAGGAATGATGGGGGGTGGGTTCGCTGCAGACAACAGGTTCACACTTGTGTGTCTGCACCTGCCTGAACAGAGGATGTTCTCCTGCTGCCTGTGAGGGGTGAGAGCTAGTTACAACACCCACATTCAGGCAGCTTTAGTCCACTTACGTTACGTGAGGATCTGAGCTCACATCTGCATTAGCAGGATGCAGAAACTGGAAGCCTGCTTGCACTGTCCACCACTCTCTGTTATTTACTGAGCTGATGTTTAAAGCCTCTAACAAGCTTGAAGCAGACAAGGAAAAAAATCCTCCAGCAAACTAGAGCACAGGGGGAGCGTTATCAGCCCAATAAACCACATTCATGCTACCCATGAGCAGAGGGCTGGATGCTCCCCCCTATGTAAGCCCTCACATTTCTGTGCAACAAAGCTGCCTAAAGCCTCTGTTTAGAGAAACAAGGGGAAAAAGGTTATCGCCCTCCCTCCTTTGGCATTCCAGACTTTGAGTGCTCCAGGGCAGGACCTGCTTGGGTTGGTTGTACCACAGCCCAAAGGGCACTGGAGCTTTGCTGCTCCTCACAGGGGCAGCACCATGGCTGCTAGGTCAGCATGGGCTGGTTTCTGTTTTTTCTCTGTCCTTTCCATGCCCTGATTTCAACATCAAACAGGGATCAATCCCATGGCAAGCACAGTGGTTTTTTCTTACTATATGATGGGCAGATCCTGCAGCCAGCGGGGCATTGTGACTCGTCCTGCCCTTGGAGGGTGCGGAGGATACCCAGTGTCATGCCAGGATCAGAGTTGTCCCCAGCATGGGACCAGCCTGACCCGATTCACCTCCCTGTTCCAGTGAGGAAGGTAATGCTGGCGCTGAGGGGGAGCAGAGGCAGCGGGGAGGAGGGGGAGATGGAGAGAAAACAGGCATATCTCTGCAAATGAGGGCAGCCAGGGACAGTGCCTGCTTGTTGGCAGAAAAAATGATGGAAGATGGAGCGAGGGAAGAAATGGAGGAAAATTTCTTCCTTGAACAAAATCCATAAATGAGAAACATACCATTTCCCCCGAAGCCTTTTTTTTTTTTTGTTCAGCATGTAGGAGGCATGAGCTCTCTACTTCTCATGCAGGTGTTTAGTGACTCTCATGGCTCACACAACAGATTTAGGCTTGTGGCTCTTCCAGCTCCCCTACTTTTTCTCCCTAAAGTGCCCTCCATGCTCAGCTTTTCATTCTTTGCGTCGCTGGCTCTAATTATCTTTTCTCTCCTGCTGCTTCTGATGAATTGCTCCATTTTTTTCATATCTTTGGGGCCTCGCTGCTTCTTGGGGAGCTAGGCTAGAGAGTTGTATTTCTCATCCCTCTCAGCCATTAAAAAAGACAGTCCTCTCAGATGAGGACATTCATTAAGCTGATTTGGGATGCTTGGTCTATCTTCACTGTATGTGTTTGCATTAGTGCAGAGGAAATAATTAAAATGCACAGGAAGTGTAGGCTGGAATAATAAGGAAGGCTGGCCCTAACCTTAGGAAATTTGGGGGCAGGGTACCCATTTACTTTTTAATAGGTGTCTCCATTGTAAAACATATTTGAGAATTTTCTTCTCCTTCACTCTAGTGTCTATGCATGTCAGGATATGTGGAGGACACAGGCAATGAGACTCTGCACTCAGAACTGCGCCCCCCCAAGTCCTGAGGTCACCATAAGACCTTGACATTTAACAAGTCATTAGTGCAGACGTGGGTATTTGCCCTATGTGGGAAAGATGGTTATTTGCCCTATGAATTTGGATCTCTTTAGGACTCCCAGATCCCAGCTTCTCTCCACAGCAAATTCAAGAAATTATTTCCAACATAAAAGCTGAGATTAACCTGATTCCAGAAGATGGGGATTTAAGGGAGAAAAATATGGAGAATATGAAACACACAGAGATGACCATGCCAGGAGTAGCTTTTCATTCTGCTGTCGGAGCAGGGAAACAATCCCAGAGATACTCCCCGCAGTGAGTGGGCACAAGAATAGGGTGGTTTCAGTGGGGAAGTGAGCATAAATCTGGTGACCATGACATCTCAGCCCTGCCACAGCCTATCTGAGCCGGGATCAAGTCACCTCCTCTCTCTATTGCTCATCCCCAGTAGAAGTCTGTTAGCACTTTTACTTTTTGCCTTCTTCATGTATTGGTCTTGAAATGCCTTGGAGCAGGGATGGGTTTTGCAGTGCGCAGCACCTGGTGCACGGCAGCCCCAGATGAGGTTTGGATGGTGCTGCTGCCGCTACGGCATATGGGGGAGCTTGGTTTTAGCAGATGCCACCGAGGTCTCTTCTTGCCCTCGGAGGTGAGATGGCCACAGCTTGCACAAGTCAATGGGAGGCTCACAGTGCCCAGGAGAAGCAGGGCACAATTAGCCTGGCCTGACGCCACACTAATGTGCCTAATTGGCTCTGTGCTCGTGTCTGTGGGTGAGCAGCCCTGCAGGCATGTGTCTAGCAGAAGAACCAGGCTTGCTTCAAGGCTTGGCAAATAAATGGGCTGCCTTGGTCTCAGTTACAGTGAGATATCAAGCCAGGATGATCCCAGGTATGGTTTAGAGATTCACAACTGGCTGAAGACCAACCATAAAAAAGACTATACTGGCTAGGACCGCACCAGTTCCTACCACTTCCCTCCTGGCTTGGTCTTTGGAGGGGTTTTCCATCAGGCCAGCATTGCTGGTTCCCTCCCTTTTCAGGATCCTTGCACCAGGTCCCAGGTGGGGTCAGGGGGCAAAATCTCACAGCAGAAGAGAGGCACATTAAGGTACCACATCAGGGTGGTGTGGGATGGGTCAGAAAGAGAAAGTTTCATGCTTTTCATGCTTCATGTGACCCGGTGCACTTTGCAACAGCTCTCTGGCTGTCACCCTCGCTAAGGACGTCACAGCAGTGTGGTATCCCTACCTGCATGTGCTCCACATGTGTTTCAAATAACAGCAATAGATTTTTTTGAGTGGGATTTAGCTACCTTTGGGCAGATGTCTGCATCTCAGGCTGCTCTCCTTGCTCTTCAGTGGAGGAGGTCAGTGGTGCCCAGGATTCAGCTCTTCCTAGGGGAGATACCTCCAGTGGGGCCAATGAGAACTGCTTCTCACTCTGCGTTGCGTGTGTGTGTGTGTGTGTGCGTGTGTGTGTGTGCGCGCGCGCAGGTCAGCATGGGTGTGAGAGAGACTGAGATACCCAGGGAGAGGGAGGGTGGGAAGCAGGAAGAGATGATTTAGTACCGCTTGCAAGGTATGTCCTGTACTTGCCTCCTCTCCAAGGTCTTGGCACCAGCACATTTCTCTGCAGAGGAGCCAGAGGTGCGTTCCTCCAAAGTGATACTCTATCAAACAGGAAAGCCATTTACTTTCTGCTGGCTCTGCAGATTTTCAGCGCCTGCAACTGCAGACCTAAAAGTTTATCTTACCGGAGGAATTTATATGGGGCTGTGAGATGGGCTGGTGTTATATGGCTCTAAGTAGTTACATGAAGCCTCTGTGGGCTAATAAAACGGTATTAATTGTATTGCTAAGGTTGCATTTTAAACATTAAATTATGGATGGCTTGATAGCGTCGTGAAAGCCAGCATCTTGACATGACCTAACCATTATCTATGGAAATGGCTAAAATGCCTTTTTACAATGTACTCTGCTTGATTTAACTCTTTGAGGTGACTCTTCACATTAAATTATTTCCTCAGGCAGAGGGAGAGCAGTGAGGGCTTCTCCTTTCTCATTCCCCTTTTCCAGCATCTCTGCTCCTTTCCTACATTTCTGAGCTTCTCCTAACCTCCCCAGCTTACTTTAGCCCAGAAATAGCAAATGTGGGGGGACAAGTCCATACCACATACCACAGGCGTGGGGAACTGTGGCAGTAGGAGGTGTGGGATTGCAGGGAGCAGCTCAGAGGAAGCCTTGATGCAGTGGGAGTTGGTGCTGTGCCCTGGAGGGGTCCCTGCCCAGCTCTGCCCCCAGCCTAAGAAAGAAATCGGAGAGGGAATGCACCGGCCCCTGTTAATCTAATTAAAGGGGTCAGCCCTAAAGGCCAATTACAACACAGCCAGTGTCAACAGCAATTCTTCCCTCGCTGGCTGTTTGAGGGGCTGGGGCAGAGCTGGCAGCGAAGCCTTTCGGGGCTGGGAATGGCATGTGCCGCCGAGGAGGAAGCACAGACAAGTAAGAATTTAGTGGGTTTGTTTTATTTATTATTTTAAAGGGGTTGATGGATTCATCACTGGAGGTGACTAGCTAAAGAGTAGACAGACAACCCGGCTGTGTCAGTAAGTCTCACCCCGGTGTCCCCCCTCCCCTGTGTTACCCACCCTGGTATTTTCCCATGTGTCTCCTACAGCAGAAGGGGCACAGTGTAGTGTCCCCACGGGCTCTGCGGTGGGAGCCTGGCCGGTGGCACGCTCCCACCACAGCGCTGAGGGCTCCCGATGTGCACCCCCAGCTGTGCAAGGTACAGCTGGCCGGTGGGGCGACCGCCTGGGACCCTGCTGTGCCCGGCATCCCACGGCTGACGCGTGAGACTTGGCAGCTCGGTGTTGTCAAAGCTGCAGCTCTGACGTGTCCCTGCTGACCCTGGGAGAGCAGCCGGCACACTGCTCCAGCTCCCAGCTCCTGAGCTGCTCAGAGCCCCAGCTGGACACCAAACCCCACGGGGGTGTTAGGAGAAGCCCTTGGCTCACCCCAGGATTGGTGCACTCAAGCTGAGGGAGACATTAAACATAGAAAAGAGGAGAATTATCCCTTCTGCCTCTGGTCCCTGTGCAACACTGCCCTTGGCACAGCTGGGTCTTTGCTAGGATGAAGAGCCCCGTGCCTGCTTGGTTTCATCCCACAAGCCATGGGACCTGTCTCCTGCCCTATCACCTCTCCACTCAGAAAAACATCCATGCTCTGTCAGGCATGGAAATGAAATGCAAATCTCTGCTGTCAATGGCACATGTAGCACACCCATCCTCTACTCACTGCGGCAGCGTGAAAGCCCTGGTCGCGGCCTCTAGGAATCAGGCAAAAGAGGTAAAGGGCTAATGCTTGTGGTCTGGTGACCTTGAATTTTTATACTAATAAAGCTACTTGATGGGGTTTTTATCAAACGGAAAAAAATCCTTTCATAGGTTGCTGTCCCGTGATAGCATTTTGACATTAGAGACCCATCATGCCTCTTGTATTATGGAGTGCTAATTTATCTTAGAAGCCAGTAGCAGCTGCTCACATTACAAGTGGGAATTTCTTCCCTTTGTTTTCCTCAGTGTTGCTCTCCTGAACTTCGGTTCAAGGGTTGATTTAAGTGGATCTACATTACAGACTGAGGAGATATTTCCAGTGAGTGAAATGACTAAATGTGGCATGTTAAATGTCTTTGGTGGATCAAGCTCACCACTCGTTTCTGGCCACTTTAATAAGCCCTGCTTTGTAGGTTTACAATCTGAGGGCTGGGTTTATGTGGTACAAAGTGTACCCAAGGGAGTTAACGCTGACGCAAAATATATATAAGAATCTCATCATGTTTATGTTCCCCACAGCCCCCAAAGACCCTTGTTACAAAGCAGCTGCCCTGGGATGCCAAATGGTTACACAAATCAGCCCAGAAGAGGACAGCCCAGAACTGAAACCCGAGTGCCCAGCAAAGCCAATAATAACTTGAATATGAAGAGGAAAAAGGAAAAAGGAAACCCTGCCACAAAAGCCCAGAGGATGATTTATGAAAAGTGTTCGATAATAATGTTTAAACTTGATTTAAAAGTTTGAGGGCTGAGATTTCCTGGGAAATGTCTCTTCTTTGGACATAGAGGAGCCATCCAGATGCCAGTGAGATGGAAGAGCATGACTGCATACACAGAAAAATCAAGTGTGTCCCAAAGGCAGCTCAGCTCTCCTGCATGACTTAGGAAATAGGTTCTTAAGCTCTAAGCTGCTTTCCTTCCTCAAGAAATACGCTGATCCTTCATTCAATCCGAAATCCTCTGTTGGATGTCTGGGACCAGCAGCCCCTTGGTGAATGGGTCCAAGAGCTGTGGGTTTGGGGGTCTGGATGCCTGGTTTGACTCAGGGAGGATGTCCTCTCTGGGACCATGCTCCTGAGGGGAGAGAGCGGTTGACAGTAGTGCCATGCTAGCCATCCCGTCATCCATGTGGTCTACGCAGAGGCTGTATGGCTGGTCTGGGATGAGCCAGCTGGCCCTCCTGTTCAGGCAAGTGGTGCATGACTGAAGTCTGGTCCATGCCCAGGCTCTGCTGGTCCATGCAATCTGGATACACAGAAGCAAGCCAGCTGGCTCCGAGAACACCACCATGGGCTGAAGCACAGCTCCTAAAGGCAGAGAAATGCAACCCAAAGAAGCTGAATCCCTCCTTGACCTGCATGTTGCTGGAAAGCAAGGGTCAATTCCTCCAGAGGTAATGGGAGCTTCTTGCCCTGTTCCTGCTGCCGCATCCCAAAGAGATGAAAGGCAAGCTTCTGGCAAGAATTACGGTGGAGCGTGGCCTGAGTTTTCCTAGGAAGCTTTGGAGTCTGTTCCTTGCTGAGAGGGGGTTGCTGCAATCCTGCGTGAACCGTAACACCAAGGCAGCATCTGCTCAAAGCGCTGAGAAGTGAAACCACCACTCCCCACCCAGCTTTCTTTCCCGGTTCCCAGGCTGACAGAGAGCGCTTGGCTCATCTTTACAGCGGCAGCTTCCTTCTGTTCCCAAGGTCTGCTAGCCCTCCTGGCTTCCTCTTTGTTCTTCAGACCACCAGGACAGAGACACATGCAAAGTCAGCCCTACCCTGGTTCTGCAGCGGTGGTCTCCATCTCACTTTGACAGAAGTTTGCGACCTTTAGAGCAATCCAGGATTTCCTGCTACCATTTGCTTTTTCTGCACCTACCTCCTGTGATTTGCTCAGGAACCCCAGCAGATATCTATCAAGGCTGTGTCCTTAACAGCTGGCATTTCGTGGGTGCCTCTGCTGCTTGCTGGTGGGCTATTAGTCACTCCCTCTGTGAGATTCAGAGCGATGATCTACTTCTTGGCCTTTTAGCGACAGTCAGTTCATGCCTTTTTATGACTGATTCCCTCAATACCTCCTCTTCAGGTGGTGGCTTGTAATACCTTTATGGAGGGTTGGTATTGATGAGCATCTGTGTGACTACATGTGTTGTTCCTGTGTGTCTTAGTTCACTGCTGCTAGTACACCGCTAGTGACAACAAGCAGAGATCACTCCTGTCGGTGGGTGACCATCTAAAGATTTAGGAGGTTGGTTTGGAGCGGCATCTGAGAGTTCAGATGCTTCTCTGAAGCTTAGCCAAACCCCTTTGGCCTGGAAACTGAGCTGGGAAATATAATGAGATTAGGCTGTCGAGTGAGATTTACGGCTCATCCTTCTTCCAGCTGGGTCAAAAATACCACAAGTGCAGCCTCTTTGAGAGTGCATCACTGCCTCTGCTCTCAGACAAAGTCAAGGAGGGGAGGACAGGTGGGGTTTCCTTTCAAGTCGGTGGGTGATTATTAGTTTGAGGGAAGTTCAGCTTGTGCTCCAGGCCCATTTGTAGCTGAGGCCACCTGGGTGTTGATCGCACACCCTGGGGATGGGACTCACCCTGACCCTGATGATGAAGGCAACACTTGGGGTGGGGTAGGGCTGCAGATCCTTGGGACACGGCTCTTGTCCTGCCGCTTGTCCACATTATTTGCAAGCCTGGTTCACAAGCTCCTTATAGAAACCAGATTTCCCCTTCAGCCTCCGAGGGCTTCCCTCGCTGCTTTGCCCACTGTGCTTCCAGCTCGGATAAAGCGGCAGTGCAGCATGGGGATCCTCCGCCACCGCCACTGGCAACTTCCACCCTCTTTCTGTTCCTGCTTAAAAAGCTGGGTTAGCAAAGACCTGCCATTTTAAAACTGGCTCCTTCAGACTGACCTGAGCGAGGGCTCCATAGTGTGAGCAGCACAGCTACCAGAAAGGAGGGGGCAAAGTCATCTCAGCTGGTCCAGCTGGCACGAGAAAAGGTCATGTATCCATGCCCTAAGCTTTCTCAGGCCATACAACAGGGCACCTTTCAGGATATTTGCATCAAGCCACAAGCTCTGTCACTGTTAATCAAATCAAACAATGGGAATTGTGAAGAAGTGGAAAACACAACAGAAAATGTCATTATACTGCTGCAAATGTCTCCGGTGCATCCACAGAGGTTCGTTGGATGGATGATTCAGTTGAAAAGGACCTTAGGACCTTGTTGTCAGTAGTATGTGCCTTTTTGGTCCCGCAATGCCAAAGGGAAATAGGAAGTCTGGGAAAAAGGCAAGGAAAATGACAAGGTTGGCTGAAGGACTGTAAGGAGAGACGTTTCAGCTTGGAAAATAAATTACTATGGAGACATACAAGGGTAGTCTAGAGAAGTCCTGAGGGATGACTGACTGCTCCTTCTCTTGTATAATATAAGAATTAAGGGCATTGGGCAAAATTAGAAGCTGACAGGTTCAAAAGCTACATCCTCCCACTGTACCACTCTGAGATGTGGGTGCAGCCATAGCCCTGTGGCTTTGAAGCTCATGGTGTGCCACCAAGCTGACCTTCAAGCTCCACTGAAGAGGATGCCATGGGCTCACCATGGCTTACACACACAGTTGCTTTTTTAGCCCCTGTGTTGAAGACTCTTAAACACTGCTACGTAATTGTACCAGTGAAACTACTATTTAATTACAAAATAAGCTAGTAACCACTGAAGTCAGCAAATCTTGTCAGCTGCTATATATCAAGAGTATCAGTCATCATCACATCCCATGGATAAACCTAGGAAATTCAATCGTATCCCTTCCCAGTGGTCCCCGAAATCAGTTCTCATTGAGCTCTGGGGTCTTTTAAGTTCAGCAGGAGTTACACTGAAGACTGTTCCTGCCAGTGTCTGTCTTGTATGTTGAATTCGTTGGTGTCCAATGAGATGTAAACCCCAAAAGCAGCTTCTCCTGGTGGGTGGTGCTGGATTCTCTAGAGGCTAGTAAGAGATGAACTCAATATTGTCGCCTTTACCCAGATGCTTTTTCTTAGGACTGGTGGGGATCTACTGATGGGCTCAGACTTGGTTCAGAGGCAATCAGACATAGATAATGTGCACAAGGTGTATTTCCTGAAGGAAGCAACCAAGAAATCCTTCATTTTACACGAACTCTTCTTTTGGGCTTAACAAGCACTTTCTCTTCTCTCATTAACTGGATAGCACAAGCTGCTCATCACCTGCTCTCCTTGTCAGGGCTGGTACTAGCATGACTTATAGTGCAACGGTTTATAGCCACAACAGCGTCTGAATTACTGATCATTCACTTTTATAGTGTACTGGGAGAGGAGGAAGATTTTCTCCTTAAAAACAATCAGTTCTCATAATAAGCACACCATGCGGCAGCTTAAGGGAGTGGAGCCCACGCATCCATCCTGGTGTGGGACAAGCTCATGCCAGTGCAATCCCAATTTCGGTGGCTGGGGCACAAAGTTATATACGTTCCCCATCAGGGTGGGTTTGCACAGTCTATCCTTTAAACCTTCATCAGGGAGACAGAGAGATGTGAGACAAAGGATTCATTTTCTTAGGTATTCTGGATTCTGCGCATATTTCGCTCAACTCCTTTTATTTTGCTTTTCTTCTTTTTTTCCTTCTCCCCCCCCCCCCCCCCAACATTATTTACTAAAACAAAGCAGCCAAGCTGCTATGGAATTACTCTTTTTTTCCTGAAAGAAGCATCCCCCAAACTCAAAACAGCCTGAATCTTACTTTTTTCAAAGAAACACTTCACATTTTTCAGCTCGGCGCAGCTTTCCACTTCACAATATATTTCGCTTCTGGATTTCTTAATGGAATTTTTTCCAAACAGTGCTCAAAATCAAAAGCACTTCTTTTGTCTCCAAACGGCATTTATTAAATTCTCAATTTATGGAAAATCTCCCAACTTTTGGCTTCCACGGCACAATGAAAAGAAACATTTGGAAGTTTTGGACTTGCCGTCGGCCGTCAAAAACGGGTGCGTGAGCAGCTGCAGCTATTGAGAGCCTCTTCAGCAGCTGCGAGCAAAAGCTGTAAGTCAGCTCTGTCCACATCTGCCACCACATAGTAGTATTTTTGTCACTTAAAGGAAGTTTTAGGATTCTTGTGTCCTGTAGATTATCCTCATCTGGGTGCAGCGAGTCTCATGGCCAGACCACCCCTTTTCCATATGGACCAGAGTGTTCCTCAGTTGACCGACCTCACCTGAGTCTCTTTCTCTGCATGCAAGGGGATTTTGGTGACCCCAACAAATGTCCCTTGGCCCAAAGGGTCTTTTCATGGGGTAGATGATTCCCGTCCACCCGGAGCCCTCCATCTCCCGTGTAGGGTGGCAGCCCAGCAGGGTCGATGTGTATAGCTGTGGAGGGATGTGGAGGCACTGCTGTATCTGAACAGCTGGAAGCATCCATGCACCTTTTGCTATTTCTTTGCCTGCATCTTTCTCTCCTTTTATTTACTTTTTCTCCACTCTCCTTTTCTTCTTGTTTTTCTCTCTTGCTTTACATTTCTCTTTCTTTACATTTCTCTTTCTTTTTAGTTTTCTCTTTGTCTCTTTTTCTTTTAATTTCTTTTTATCTTTCTCTTTTCCTCTGTTTCTCTTTCTCTTTTCCCTTTTCTCTTCCCCTTTCTTCCTTTTGTCCTATCTTCCTTTCTTCCTTTCTTTCTCTCCTTTTTCTCTTTCTCTGTGTCACTCTCCCTTTCTATCTTTTTTCCTCTTTTTTCTTTCTCCTCTCTACCCCTTCTTTCGCTCCCCCCACAGACACCTTTAGCTGTACTCCCCAGCACTCTCACCAGTATGCTGCTGTCTTCTCAGCCATCCCCAGGGCATCATGGAGCTGTGGATGGGGCCCCAGGGCCAGCAGTGCCTCAGAGCTCATTTGCAAACAGCAGGGTGCTTTAATTGAGGATATCCCACCACCACCATGACTCCCATCCTTACAGGAGCACAAGAAGAGCCGTGATGTGAGAAGGAAGAAATCTCTCTGGGGGCTGAACTGCCTCTCTGTTTGTCACCTTCCTGGGAGACTGGCCTTGTCCCAAGGCAAATCCCCTTTCTCCCCTCTCTGGCTGGGGGAAATTGCCTTGGGGCTCTCCTTACCGTGGCAGACCCTTCTCCAGCTGGTCCACCCCACCACCTCTCTGGTTCTGGCCCCTGCGTTCAGGGCAAAGAGGTGCTTTGGACTTGTGAGGTGCAACCAACCATCTGCATCCTTCTGCAATGCTTGGAAGGCGGCTGGCAGACTAATTTAATATAGCTTGGTCTCAGTTCTTTTAATTATGTCTTTATAGTCTTTTAATTAGCCAGAATCCTACTAATTTAAACCACTCTTGTTCAGAGAGACTTCTGCTGAGCAGCTGTTCTCACTCAGAGCTTTCTCTGGGTTAGGAAGAGGAGCCTGGGATGTTTGCTTCTCCCCTTCAGGCTGTTTTTCTTATTTTGCTGCATCAGCAAAAGGTTGCAGAACAGAAATGGTCCCTCTGAGATAGAGGAACGTGACTTACAAATAATTATTTGTGTCTGGAACCTGTTTACAGGGTTCAGACAATAAAGAAAACCAAACCCATGGTGTTTCCCTTTGCATACGGTACCGCTCTGGATGACAAGCTCATCTGAAAGGCAGCTCTTGTCCAAGATAAGAAAAGTCCTGGCAGCCAGGCTAACTTCCAGGGAAAGCAATTGGAAAGAGGGCTCCAGGAATTGCTATTTTATGCCCGTTGCATGCGAGACTACTGGCTGCAAATCAGGTCTTTGCTAGGTGCTGTACAGTCTGAACTAAAAAAGGGGTTCCCTGGTGCACAGCACAAATTAAAACACCAGCCCAGAGGTTCATGGGGGACACACAAGCTTCCTCAGCTCCCTTTCCCAAGAGGGATTGAGCACAGGCCTCCTCAGTGTGGCGACACTGAATCCTCTTTGTCCCCGAGCTCCAGGGGAAAAAAAAGGATTTGCAAAAATTGCAGCTTTCTACATTGCCATCAGCTGGTCCTTCCACCAGTGGTGGGAGGTGCAGGGATTGGGACCTTGGGGCTGCTCCTCGGCTGCTGGCAGCACCCATCACCTTCCTGTGGCTCGGCTCCACTCTCAGCAAATGGGGGGTGTTGTCCAGCTTCAGATTTTAAGAGGAAACAAAAAGAAAAAGGAAAAGAGAAAGGAAAAGAAAAAGAAGGAAAAGAAAAAGGAAAAGAAGAAGGAGAAGGAGGAGGAGGAGGAGAAGAAAAAGAAAAGAAAAAGAAAAAGAAAAAGAAAAAGAAAAAGAAAAAGAAAAAGAAAAAGAGAAAAAAGGCTGTGCAACAGCTGTGAGGGATTATCAGTGTGTATCATGCTGTCCTGCGCTGCAAGAATAAAGTATACTTTAAAGTTCAGGATAGGCGTTATTGATTGCGTTTAATTGCTTATGTCCCATCCCAGGCAAGGGTTGCAGCGTGCCAGGAGAAATGCAAACACACACAGAGGACGATGCCTGTTAAAAAAGGCTTGCCGTCGAAGTGCGAGGCAAGAGACAGCAAATGGGAGCCAGCCTGGTTTTCTTCTTTAATAATTCCTCCAAAACATGAGGCTTTTGAAAACAAATACTGAGGATGGTTAAGGGAATTGAAATCCATCACAGCAAGGCAAGCAGACAGCCCTGCTCTTGCTGCAAGTCAGGAGGGAGGTGGGAAGAAAAGGGAGAGCCAAGGGGGAAAAGCACCACCATCGTGTGGCTCATTATCATGACTGTTTTGGTTGCTGTCTAAGTTTATAACCCAGGCTCTGTAGTACTCTAAGAGCTCATTAATTTGGAGTCTGCATTGGCGAGTCAAATGCAATTAAGAAGAATCAAGGAAATGTCATCGCAAAACATACTTCATGGATTTCTTTTCAAAGTTATAGTATCACCGTAATTATTTGTGGTATAAATTCATAGTGCTTCTCTGAACAGACTGTGGTCATTCTTGTAGGAAGACGAGCCCTTTGTAGTAGGAGACCTGGCTCCGTCTGCCGCCGCGAGCGCTGGGCTGGTTGCTGCCAGTGTTTTACAATTAGGAGGTGGTTTAGCAAATTGCAGATAAGGACCAGGCTGGATTTTGCACACAAGAAAAATAACTGACCTGTGCAACTCAGTGCCAGCTGTCGTGGAGGTTACTGAGTACAGCTGGCCTCAAGTACAGACAAATTTATGGGTGACAAGAGCACAGCGGTGGCTCTTGAACATACTGATCTGGACGCAGACCTGGTGTAGGACATCTCTAAACTGGTGTCTGTTGGATGATAACTCACTCAATGGATGAGACACTTTTTATGTATTCTACCTTTCCCTAAGCAGCTCCTCATCCAAGTGACAGAGTACTTGCCTACAAAAAATATCAGTATCCAGGCTGAGGTCTGAGGGTGGAGGGGCAGCCGAGCAGCCGGTGCTTTGCTCTACGGCTAACAGCAACCACACCATGGCAAGAAAGGGACAGACCTCCCTTCTCTTAACCTCCCCATGAGCCAACCGCTGTGCACACTGGGACACAGCCCGCACCATAAAGCTGGGGGACAGATAGACGGAAAAGAGTACCCAAAAAATTTCCAGGGATGATTATTTCTTTGGCTAAACATCTGTTCTCTTGACAAAATGCTTGGGAAACCAGATATTTCATGTTGCAGTACAACCAATTCCTGGTTGCCAGTGTCAGTATGTTTTTTGGAATAATTTTTTTGTTTCCACCTGCTTTGAGCCAAAGCATGATTAAATCTAATTTTCCTTTGAGGAGGGGAAAGAATATAATTTTGATTATGCTAAAGACTCCTAGAGCTGTAAGGGAGGACTTGTCACCCTGAGAAATATGTTCTTTGTGAGGTGAGCTCCACAGAAGGATGCTGAGCACTGGCCTGGAGGAGAGGTGTCCCTCATCTTACAGCATGGCTGGGAGTAACACACATGCAAACGTATGATTGTGCACTCTGTGTTGGTTAAGTCCATTAAGCAACTTGCCCAGTCTAAAAATGCCATATATGCCTGGGTGTCAGATGAAGCACAACCTCATCTGTTCATCCATGATAAGGTTTGGTGAAAGCCAGTGCTACCAGCAGCCTCAGCTGTTTGCTGCCCACCAAGGCTGCGATTTTCAGTGGGGCCAAGGAGAGTTACATGCCCATGGACAATCTACCTCATGTTGAGCTCTCTGCTTGCAAAAGTGCCTAGTTTTCTTGGGTGGGCTGAATTTTGCCAGCTGCTGTCATCAGTCAAGTTTACAGCCTTTGCTGAAGCTTGAGGTGGCCAGGGAGGTGGCAACACAAGTGCCCTGTCCAGCACTGGGTGGAAAGATTCACACCTCCATGATGGTGTTGTGTTTTCTCAGGTCTTTTGCTGGTGCATCCTTCACATTCCTCACGAAAGTGTGAGTCTGCCTGCAGGAGGGAAATACGTGCAAAGGGATTTAACTGATTGCCAACCACTAATTGTCCCATAGTGTTGGCCAAAAGCCACAGAGATGATTCCTATTATTATTATTACTACTAATCATAATAATGATTCTCTGTGTCATGGTAGTACCTGGAGTGTAAGAGACTCCATTGATTGCTACATTTAAACGATCACCGTGCCCTGGTCAGCATCCAGTCTGCAGCAGCGGTTATAATCCTAAAACCAAAACTGAAGCTTTGGTAAGGATTTCTCCAAGTCAACCTGAAACGAAGGCACCAGCTGAGCAAACCTCCTCCCAGCCAGAATCAAAGCCCCTTCCTCAGCCAGCCACTACTTTTTTTTGCCTTTATTTGCATTTCTTTCCCACCACATCAGTCATCCCCAAGGTGCCCAGTGTTTCTTGCTGCGACCTGTAGAGGGAACTGTGCAATATAGCAAAACAGTCCAAAACAGTCTGGTGTGTCCCCTTCCAGGAAAGGGTGTTCGACACCGGTCCCCTCCATCCTTAAGCAGACCTCACATTTTCCACTCACATCATTTGATCTTAGGTGGGCTGGGATCAGACGGGGCTTCCTGTGCAAGTCAAGGCACACGCACGCCAGCTGTGGGCAGCAACCAGAAGATGCAAAACACCATGCATCCATGTTTGCTTTTTCCTTTTTTCTTTTCCCTAAAAAAAAAAAAAAAAAAAGAGCTAGTTGGACGAATTTGCTAATTTGTCCATTATTTTGACTCATGGTTTCTGAGTTTTAGGGGGGCTGCCAGTAACAAGTTAGGAAAGGGCTGTTTCAACCCAGGACAGAAGTGTCCAGACTTTGCAGGAACCCGGCCAAAAGTGAGCAGAGCCCAGTGTTTTTGGAGAGAGTGCAGGACTCAGTGCTACAGCTGTGGTTTGGGTTCTGTTTTATTGTCTCTCATGACACTGAAATAAAATGACTCAGGAGACCCTGGAGCCAGACAAGACTTCCTCGCCCCGTGGCTGAATTGCAAAGCAGAGTCAGCGCCGTGGCAAAGCAAGCCCACTCCCCTCCATCCAGTGCTGGGTTGTGGTGCTCCTTGTTGGAGGTGACAGCCCAAGACCACTCAGCAAAAGCCTGGCAAAATAAAAAAAGCCCCGACCGTGCAAATGGACCCATCTCTTCCCATCTGCCCAGCACAGAGCTCGGGGTTTCTTGCTCCTGCCCAGGAAGGCAAGGGGCCAGGCAGACTTTCTTAGTCATAGCTAGCTCCGCAGCTATTTTCTGATTGCACGTGGCATCCATTCTGTCAAACTTCAGTTTTGCTGATATGGCGAAGTATGGCCTGACTCAAAGCCCCTTGAAAGCAGCAGAAAGATCTGGCTGATGCTGGAAAAGCCAGTGGTTTGAATCTACTTTTTTCCTGACACTGGTGCTAAGGAGACCAAAGCTGGAAGTGACTGACGCTGAGGTCTGCAGATGCCCAACCCCTCCCCTGGGATCTCTCCCCGGACAATGTCCAGAAAAAGCATGTATGTCCTTCCTGCATGTCCAGAAAAAGCAAATCTCCTTAGAACAGGATAATATGTTGTGGTGGATGAATATCCCCTAGCCTTCATTTTTCTTCATTGCCCTGTAAAAAAAAACAAACAGCCAAACAACAAAAAAACCCAAACAAGCAAGCAAGCAAGCAAAAAACCTGTAAATGTTTACATGGTGGCACCTACAAGATTAAAAAGGAGTTGAACTGGGTTTTAAGACCTGTAATTTTTAAAGTTTCTTGGAGGACTGCAGCCTTGAGCATACTGGGTTTGCTCTCTGCCCTACAGGATATAGCAATGCAGAGCTCCCCCATTTTATGTTTTTTATAAAAATATTTATATTTTTCCTAAGCCAATCAACCTGCAAAGGTGGGGTACAAATCACCCCACCATTCAGAGTCATGCTGAAATTTTTAACTTTACTCAACAGCCCCATCCCTGTCTGTGCAGTGGAGGGAAAAGCCCATCCTGTGCCATGACGGCACCACTCTCTCTCTCAAGGACCTTCTCCAGATCTTCATCCCATCCCATGGAGCAGTGATGGTTCTTTCACATTTACAGCCATGGGACTCTCAGGGTAGCAGGACATAGTTTGACTTTGGTAGCGAATGAAACACTAATAAGAGTCTTCGCAGAATGTTTTATCCAGGCTGTTTTATCCAGCCCATTTTCAGGGCAGAAGCTGGGATGAAGCATCAATCTTTACTCCTGGTCTTTACCTCTCCAAAGGGAGCAGCATCCCCCGCTGACATTAAAGGCGACTGAGCGAAAGGGCACGAATATAGGCCAGACTTTATATAATTATATAGGGAGGAAAGCTGGGATGTCTCTTTGTAGAGGCTGGGAATGTTCCACTGGAAAACTAGGTTAGACTGAAAAAAAGAAAGAGCCTCTGTAACCCAGAAATAGCTGGGAGGTTTAAGTATAATTTTCCAGCCCTGTGTTATTATGGTGCTAATTCAGGTCTGAGAAATAAATGTAGGTAAAGGTCTCCCAAGGTCAAGAGGAGAAACAAATCACACCCACAGCTTCCTTTTCATAAAAAATTCCTTGTCCTGATTGAACAATCTCCATTCACTTGGGGCTGGTTTCCCTCACTGTGCGGCGGGTGATACTCATGTTTAATTGATTGATAGATTTATTAATTAATAAATTTAGAAATAAGGTAATCTGTTGAGTTGCCTGGAGCACATCTTTTCACGCGGAAGGTGAGTTTTGGGAGCATGCAGAGCCTGGAGGTGCTTCACGTGTCCTGGGAGCTGGGATGGAAGCAGTGCTTCTGCAAGCAGAGGGCTGGGAGGAGGGACTCGTGGGTGCTGCACAGCCAGCAAGGAGCTGTGATTTCTGTTTGCATCCCTGCAGCCTGCCCTTAGGCAGCGAGCGATGGCACAGCTAAGGCCAAGCCAAGCACCTCAGAAAGCCCAGAGCAAGTTCACTGCAATGGTTACTGCTCTTCGAATTTACGTTTCTTTTTTGTTTATATGAGGCTAATGAAGATTAGCTCCCTTCATGGACCGCCACCACGCAAGGTGCTGCACAAGAAGGTGCCTGTGCCTAAGAGGGAACAACCTCAAAACCACATCAGCCCTCGTCAGTCCACAAAACCCTGCTTTTTGTTGAGAGCAAAGTGACCAAAGCCAACAAGGTCTCTGCCCTGTCATGGGGGAGGTTGCTGCTAAGAAATGTCAGCGATGCAAGGAAGAAGAAGGCAGTCAGTGCAACCATTTTTCCTGGAAGACAACACATTTCCCTTCCCCATCTGAAATGTGCATATTTAAACAAGTGCTAGGAAGTTGAGCAAAAT
Organism: Chionis minor; assembly: GCA_013398295.1. Taxonomy (NCBI): domain Eukaryota; kingdom Metazoa; phylum Chordata; class Aves; order Charadriiformes; family Chionidae; genus Chionis; species Chionis minor. The sequence continues at coordinate 12,393 of VZSF01009510.1, read as the reverse complement.
AAAATGAGCTGGTTTTGCTTACATCAGAGCCAGGAACCCAAAGCCTTGTTGCTTTGGCATCTTCCAAGCCTCCTCTTAATGTGAGCTCCCAAAGAGATGGTATATCTGTGGGGAAGAATTACCAGCAACTGGTCTTGTTACACCAGGGCACTGGTTGGATATCTGGTAATGGATTCATCATACAACCACCCTGAAACCCAAGAACTGCTGTCCAGACCTAAGGCAAGGAGGAAAATTCATGTCTCTAAAGCCAGAGTTCAAAGCAGGAAAGCACAATGCTAGAAATGCAGATTGAAGGAATTGTGGGTTTTGGCCAATCTGATCTGCACTTTCTTCTTAAATGTCAGGCTTTCTCTCAGGCTTAAATTGGTTTTGTATTGATTTTCTTAGGACATGGAGCCTGTGCAATCATCAGCCCTCCAAGGGTCTGACAGAGCAGTTGGGGTGATGAGGTTGATGAGGATTTGGGAGAGGGGCAAGGACAGGAGGGTGGGCACTGGTGGTAGAGCTCAGCCACGATGCACGGAGCCAGAGGAAAGCAGCCTCCAGCAGCCATGCACAGGACCACTTGGGTTTTAATTGGTTTTTTTCTTCTGAGCATGGTTTCACCAGCACTGCCAAGTCCACTGATTTCCCCAGCCAAGGCTGCAGGCTGAAAAAGGCTACATAGTCCCAAACATCCCTTTTCACTTGTGATTGCTCCTGGAAGCCAGAACTCTGTCCCTTCTGGTTTCTATCCCCAAAGAGATGGCAGGTGGTAATTCTTTTCTTTTGCTGCGTTTTTGAGATGAATTTCAGTCCCAGCCTTGTAGATTTTTGACAAGAAGAGATCAGGTCTTGCTTGTTACAACTCTTCACCTGTAAATGCATCAAGACAAAAATCTCTTCAGCAAACCTGAGCAAGGCTCAGGCTAGATATGGGGTGAGTAAGAAGCTAAATTCTTAGACACCGACAAAATCTCACCTTTTGAAGAAAAAACCCTAGAACTCCGGACCTCACAGCAGGATTTTCACTCTGCCATTTACACTGTGGGTCTCTAAAGGCCAAAAGTGATTTAAAGGCCAATGAAGATTTGCCCTGGATGGTGCAGAATGTGTTGGGTGGCATGATGTGAGATGTGAAATGAAATGGAATCAGAAATACCAGCAAGGTCAGCTCTCACTGTGGGACAGCAGGCAAAAATCACCAGGCTTGGAGAATTTCCTTTTGTTTTGCTCTCCTGCATCATCCCATGCTGGGACAGGGACGGTGCATGGCAAGGTTAGTGAACAGCTTTGCTTGAGGTGGATGGAGGTCAGTGTCTTAGCTTAAGCTAACACAGAGGACCTTGAAGCCGCGGCTATTTTATCATCTGGGAGCAATACAGCTGCAACCTCAGGCCAGCAGCTGTGCTCTTGTGAGTCTTGGACCCCAAAGAAAACGGGAGATAAAAGTTGCCTTTGATCTTCTTGGGCTGGGTTTTTATTGCAAAGTCCCTCCATTTATAATTTAGTGCAATCGTAGGTTGGGGAAGGATGGGAGTTGGGGGAAATGGAGCAACACAGCTTGTGGGAGGGACTGGTCATTTTGAAAGCTGTGTCTTAGAGCAAATATAACTGTCTGCTAGGGCAGACGGCAAAGAGACTATTATTCTCCCCCTCCTCCTCCTTTACAAAATAAATCCATGTCTGAAATTGCTCCGTATCAGGGACCTGTCCAGAAACCTTTCCTTATCTCCTGACTAATCGTGCCTGGATGAGGCCAAACTGGAGCTTGCTTCATCTCACAAAGGACTAAACAAACATTCTGGCTCCCGGTGATGCAACTCCAAGTTGATTTTTCCAGTTACTCAACTTCTCTCTCCCTACGTATAATGTGCTGAACTTTGAAATAAATGCCTCTCTCAGCAATTTCAGCAATTTATGTCAAGAAAATCTGGATGCATCAAAGTGAGAGATAATATTTTCTGACACAGCACAGGAATAAAGCTGCAGCAGTACATGTAGCTCCTGAGCCTTCATCTCAGCTCTGCCACTGACAAGGTCTATGGCCAAGGGCAAGGTAGTTGAACTGCCTGTTCCTCAGTTTCCCCACTACTGAAAAGAAGATCGTGGCATTTATCCCTGGCAAAGGAAGTGGGACACTATCATACAATATACCTGTAACAGCGATGGAAGCTGCCTGTGAAGGAAAGGGAACGTGGGCTCTGCTGTGTCAGCAGAGAGGATGTTTTATTCTCAATTTGTGCTAAAAAATGCAGCATGTAAAGAGGTGTTGCTGATTATTCCTAAGAATCAGCAACATACACTGCATTCAAAGAGCCTTTTCCATATGCTATTTCTGTTCTCTTGGCTGCTTCCCAACATGGGTCATTACCTCCTGCCTCTTACAATTGCCCCGCTGCTTCTTTCCGATACAGCCTCCCCCTTCCCCACCCCACATGCCTGTATAGAGTTGCAAGGAGCTTGGATGGCTCAACCCCCAGAGAGACCAAGTGCCCTGATAGGAGCTGAGGGTGTTCGGATATTCATGAGAGCAGCTCCCAGCTCCAGGAATCAGACCAAACGCTCCTATTTTTATGCAAAGAGCCTTGCTAATGAGAGACAGCTCTTCCTCCAAACCCCTTGATGAGGATCCCGGAAGCCTACAGGGTTTGAAATCCAGAGCATCCTTGTGATTTATCTAAAAGAGAGGGAAATGCAGGAAATTAACAGGGCCCTAAGGTTGCCTTTTTCACCCCACAAAGGCTGGGGTTGATGAGCAGATCTTGTAGGGTAGTTAAACCTAGCCAAGACAATGAAATTGTCCAGCTTTGGCCATGAGATTCCCAAGGGCAAAGATAAGGGGTTTCTCTCGCTGCTGCTCCCCATCTGGGAGGCACCTCGAGAGCTTGGGGGGCTGCCAACCCCTCTGCCTGCTGAGCATCGTGTCGGAGGGCTCAGCCCTGGGCTGGGGAGCTGCCACCAACAGGAGCCTGAGTCTCCACTACCCACACCCCCAAGAGAGCAAGGTCCAGCCTGAATTTGAGAACCCCCAGTTGGAAAACTCAAACTTTGGCAAGGTCCTGGAGGAGGAATTTATTCTCTTTGCACTTTTCCACATTACTTTATAATGCCCTCTTTAAAATAACCTGCCTTTTAACCCTTAACCCTTTTACTCTGACAATAACATGGCATATTCCTTTGTGCTATTCCTTTTCTGATTTATAGACAGGGAGAATGAAGTGTAGAAGAGCTAAATAAATACCTTCATTGCATTCACACAGACGGTCTGTGGCAGAGCAGAGGCCTCACACAGCCCTCACCAAGTCTTCAGTTACCATCCAGAGGAGGAAAAGATTGTTCTGGAAGGAAAAATAGAGTGACCTTTGTCTTCCCATACACTCTGTACATTATTTGGGTAACATCTTCTGTGTGGGTGAGGCCTCATTTGGTCCTTGGCCCAAGGCAATGGTCTTGCTGTGTCCTCTAGCCTGGGGTGTTCTGCTTTCTCCTTTCGTTTTAGAGCCATGAGGAAAATGTTCACGTGGATGTGTTGCTCCTCGGGTCCAGCTCCAACTGAGACATCTCTTCTGAGTACTGCCAGCAGAGCGGCACTTGCGCCTGTGGCTGCTGGAGCTCAGCTGCAAGTCAGAGGCAATGATTTGAGCCGAAGTGGCCTCAACCAACCCGAGCCAGCACTTCCACAGCCTCATCCAGCATCTGCAGATGCATGGACACGCTCCCTCGCAACCCAGATACCTCTGTCCCAGCTTCTCTAAAAGGCTTTTTCTCCTCTGCCTGCTCCTGTAACCATCAAAGGAAATTCTGAGCCTTCATCCTAACTCACAGAAGAATTTTTTTAAAGTGCTGCCCTGAGCATGAAGGCAATACTTAAAATGAAAGGTTTAGTGAGCGTTGCAATGGAAGAGGAAGGTTTGGGCAGGCTTGTTCTTTCCCTCTGCTTTTCCTGGCTACTCTCAGGTTTTGACTGGATTTTGTCCATCTCTGGACCAAAGTTTCCTCTCTCTCTCTCATCCTCTGAATTCACCTTAAGTAAATACATATGTATGTGATGTGTACTAAGGCTTAGACATTATAGCAGTATATGTTGCAGGCAGTCTCTCATTACCCATGCCAGTATACTTATAAGAATATTGGTAAGTGTGGGGGTTTTATATATATATATATATAAAAGGACATATATACAGAAAGTGTAAGCACACCTGAGCTGTTGTGGTGCCACCCAGCATAAGCTGAGCAAGCACCAAAGGACAGGCTCCTCTCCTGCCTGGGGATGGAGGTGACATGGCCAGTGATTGGCACGTGGATCTCAGCTTCCCTTGGATCAACAGAGATGGACAGAAAGACAACCTCGAGCTGGTGGTCTCTCCATCTTTTGACATGCGAGGAATCCCCCTGCAAATGCAGCTGTGCAGTCATTTTGCAGAGAGGGGACAACTGTGCCTGGCTGGGATATCACCTGGGCTGTAGTCAGCAGGAGAATTCAGGAAAAAAACAACAAACAAAACCTCTCCCCTTTCTAAAAGTCCTTTAGTAATGAGTCCTGGAGCCAGACATGGTTTAAAAGCACACTGAGGCTTGCTGGTGGATTCCAGGAACTATATCCACCAGTTTCAAGGTCTGCCTATAAGTCACTCCAGGCTTAGCATCACCCCAGAATGTCTTTGGGCCCCAGGGTTGTGTGACTTGTCCCCCAGGAATAACTGAAGGGAATTTGGTGAGGATTTTTGTTCCTGAGGGCAGTCTGTGTGTATTTCCCTGGTGCCAGCTGATGGGTCTGCTTTCCGTGCTTGGGATGGCTTCCTACTGCTGCCCAGAGCCTGCCCTGCAGCCAGGGTGCAACCTGCAGCCTGTGAACCCAGACAAAGGCTGTTCCCGCGGAGCCCTGACTGCAGGTGACTTCCCAACACGCCCTGGCATCAGCTGAAAGCTGGTTGATGTTAGAGTGGCTGGGGATTAAGTGGAGCACTGCTCTAGCCTGCTGTTGTCACTTCTGCCTCCATGTCAAAGCGTCTGGGATCCCCTTAGCAGTGCCTTGCCCTCCATACTCCCTGTGGTAGGGACCATCAGTGCCAGAAGGAAGCTGTGGGTCACCAAAGGGGAGAATTAAAATGCAAGGGAAGGAGAGAGAGCATTTGGGCTGTGGCACATATGTGGGTTTGGATAACTCCTTCCTTCCTCCCCTTGCAGGAAGGGAGTCCCTGTCCCTTTCTCCAGCCCACAGGGATGTTATCTGGCCTCATCCTGGAGGTAAGCCCGGGTGTAAGCAAATTAACATGAAGTTGCAATGTATATTTAACCTCTGTGTAAATGGTTTTGGGCAGGCACAGGATTCTGCATCTCTCCTGGTTGCTGCTCAGAGGTGGCGAAGCACCATGCACATGTCCGGAGCCATCACGGGGAATGTGCAAAGTGCTGCCATAACCTAGCAGGAGATGAGCGTCCTATTGCCTCTGCCCAGCAGCCTGATCCCTGAGATACATGCCAGGACTCCTGTGAAATACCCAGGAGCTAGCAAGGCATGATGGGCTTCACTTTGTCCTGCTGCCTTGATCTGAAGGATGCAAGTCTCCCAGCTGTCTGTCATGTTAATGCAGTCAAGCCCAGTGGGAACACCTGTGCTGAAGCCAACTGGAAAGGGCAGAGTGGGAGGCTTTGGAGTGACTTCAGTGAGGGGTTGGATCAGGCCTTGAGGAGAAGTTGTTCGTTTGAGAGCTGGGGAATGGTATCAGTGGAAGGAGCAGAGTCAGACATTGGTGCTTGATTGGTTAACTGTGGCCTAGAGAGGGTTTCTAGAGCACTAAGACACCCAACAGGACACATCCTTAGCCAGTTTAGCCTTGTCAAGACCTCCAGGCTCAAGCTACTGAGCTGCTCCTTCTCCACTGAGTTTCAGACCTTCAGTTGAAACAACTGCTGAGTAACTACACTCTCTTCTTGTCCTCAGCACTGGTTTTGGGCTCCACAAACCTCGAAAGATAAATTAATCCAGATAGAGATAGTCTTCAGAGGCAACGTGCAGCTGTAGACCTGAAGTGACCCACAGCTGTGAGTACTTGGATGAGTCCCATCCGAAACCGAAAGGGTCTGCTTGTAAAGACAAAACTCGACCTGTAGTAGCAACAGAGAACAGGAATTTCTCCAGAGGTCAAGAGGAGCTGGCTGTTGCATTTTTACCTCTTCATCTGTCAGTAGCATATACTTGGCAGGATTTTTAATGAAGAACCTGAATCGTTTTAGTACAGAGCTGGAATGAAAGGGTGATTTCCCCCAAGCTCCTCCCATCACAGCTGCAGAGAAAGCTCCTCATCCCCCAGGTCAGACCTGGCTTCTCACCACAGTGTCCTCCTGATGTGGATGTCACTGTCTGGCAGTGCCCATTCCTAGCTGCCTCTGTTTTTGGGGGGAGCAGACAGCCCATCCTGTGGGATGGGACACAGGAGGGACCTGGAGGACAAAAGTAGGAGTTCACTTGGCTCTCTCTTAACTCAGGTATCACATCAGCATCGTGCTCCAGGGTTTGTTCAGACCTTAAAAACTGGAGCTCTGCCCATTTTAAATATGAGAAGGGAAACTCTGCAGACCAAGTGTGCAAAGTGGTTCTCGCACACACAGGCACATTCCCACAGCTTACCTAATGCTGTTGGAGATGTGGAGGAAGGCAAAGCCTTCTCATGGTGCAATAGAAATCATTCTAATAGCTTTTGTCACTTGGAAGATTCCCTTGAGTTTACGATTCTAATTTTTCCTTTAATTTCCCCTCTTACACACAGGGAGCTCCCCTGGAACCTCTCTGGCCCCATCCCACCTTGCCTTTGGTGTTTTTTAGCATCATATAGTTATAGAAAGCTTTTGCATTCCCCCTGCCTGGTGATGGATGGAGTTGTACTGAGCAGACAGGAGTCCTTGGTATGACTCCTCCAGGTATTGCTAGCACAACCACTGGACAGAGGGAACAGATGAGCAGAGGGACCAACACTTCCCATCTGAGGCGTCTCTAGAGCCCAGATGATTGTCCCTTGTTCCCTCTCCACTTGTGTTACTCAGAATGAATGAATCAAAGCAGAAATGCCAGCTAAAGGGATCTCTTTGATTCCCCTCTCTGAACCCAGAGCTGTCACAGGTTGGTGGCTCACGTTGCTCCTCAAACAGCCTCAGCCAGCCTTCACCACTGCCCGGGGCCAACGCTTTGGGCTCTGCTACTCCAATGTGGCAGTGGTTCACGTGCAAAGCAGTAGTCTAATGGCTTTATGGGTACTAGCTAAATATATAGCCCAGCTAAAAGACTTCTCCAGGGCACACAAGCAAGATCCCAATGCCCTGTAGCAGTTGGAGGAGCTCGGCACACAGCTGCTCTGGACCAGAGCCCTGAGCAGAAAGCTCAGCAAGAAAGGGGGGCATTTCAACAGGAGTATTCCAGTGAGCGCTTCCCTTCGGCTTCCTCCCTGTAGAAGGTGGATCTGGTTCATCTGAGGCACCCCAGCCGCACATGTTGGCCACTTTACAGCAGCCAGGGAGATTAAATCCAGCTCTTCCTGTGCTAGAAGCGCAGGCCCTTTATTATCCAAATGAAACCTGACTTCCTTAAGCAGACACACTGCAGGGCTTGTGACACGCGGACGAGCCATCTGGAGTCCATCCAGGCCGTCACTGTTTTTTGCACACGCAAATATGCTGGCTACAAGTCGCCAAAATCTTCCCACCGTCTGATTTCCAATGTCACCTGCTCTCCCCTTGACTTCAGCACTCCACACGGGACTCCTATGAGTCCTGTGATGAGCAAAGAGCTGTTGCTCAAACGGAAACAAGACTGTTGGGTTAAAGCAGCAGCAACCAATTAGACCCAACAACATGAATCAGCCCGAGTGCAGCAGCGTGTTTAGCTACACTGCCACCGCCACTTCTTTTTATGAAGTTGTTTGGGTGGGATTTTTCTCTGTGTGCCTTTTTAATGTCAGCGCATGTGTTTTGAAACCACAAGAGTTTTGTTGCTGAGAACAGATGGCGACTGGGGGGTCTTTCAAGCCAGCTGCAAGAGGAACCTGGCCAGGGCATTAACTGCTGGGGCAGTCTCCCACCTGCAGGGTTTGTCTCCTTTCCTTCATTGGGAGGCAAAGAAGACCCAGCTCTGCTGCAAATTAAAGGTAAAGCAAAGACCTGTCCTGCAAAGTTCCCACTGGTGTCAAGGAGAACTCTGAGTGGCTGCAGATTAAAGGGCAAACCCTGAGCATGGGAAGTGCTGGTTTTGCTGGGATCCCATCCAGCACGTAAGGGCACAGCGCAAAACGCACCCCATGCACACAAACACACTCCCCTCCTAGTCAGGACCTCAACCCAAAGTCAAATCACTTTTATTGGGGCTTTTATTAGCCTGGCAGTAAACCCTGCAAGCTCCTGGCCCATGAAGTCCAGAGGACAAAGCCTCTGAACAGCCTGCAAGGATGGCCCTGCTCCCTACCAGGGAGGGGAAGAGGAGTGGGGCTTTGGGATAGCAAAGGCTGCGGTGTGAGGTTGTGAGCTTGAATCCTACCTGAAGAGTGACAAGCGGCTCTCACGTGGGATATGAGAGCAGAAGGAAAGTCCCTTGGACAGGAAGGACCAGCTCAGCAGAGTCCACAGCACCAGATCACACTAACAGCATAAGTGATCACTGTTCCTTGCCTCATCACCCCCGCAGTCCCCCCACATGCCAGTGCCACAGTTCCATCTCACCTTACTGTGAGCATCTCCATAAGGAGTCCAGCATCCCGGTCAACGTCAATGGCTGTGGAAGGAGGCGGTTGCCTACAGACAACGATTCACAGACTTGTGCTCAGCCTCCGGCGGAGGGGTTTCTTGCCTTGCATAGGCTACAAGGAAAGCCCATGCTGACCTTGCTTACAGATGGTTCTCTCAGTTAAGTGCTCATATTACATGGCTAAATCAGGAAGCATGGCCTATAAAGCGGATTTTAAGTCATCTCCTAAAACTTACCTTTGGGGCAGCAAGGAGACCTCAAGAGCTGGCCAGTAGCAACAAACTACATATTTGGCTCCGTGCACAAAGACCTTTTCTCCACGAAGCTTCTCTCTCTGGAAGAAGTTTCAGCCAGGCAGAACTTTATCCCAGGCAGCCCTGGGGAGACCAGGAAGTCCTGCGAATACAATATGTTGGGATTAACAACCATGTTCATCAATAACAGGTAATGTGACCTGACAGGTATTGATTCAGCAGTTGTGGCGTCACATTTGCTCAGTATGTAGGTCACCCAAGCGCAGGCACTTCAATCAAGTGTGCAGCATGCCCTGGCTGAGCCACGGGCGCAGGGCGTCCCTTTTGCAAACAGCGTGGGTCGCTCCTCCTGCCTCCCCGGTTCGCTTTCATCCCAAGCAAGAGATCCCCCTCATTAGTGTCCAGCATTAACGATGTTTCCATTGATGTTTGGGGTGAGGGAGTTTTGCATTTGTCAAAGTGCAAGCATAAGGCTACCATGTGTCTGGGTTTTTTCCCCCCACCTCCGTGTCTTCCTCTCCACTCTTGCCCAAGCGCATTTTTCATTTGCTCTGGTTGTGGGGGAAATGGGAAATGAGCTGGGGGGTGGGGGCGGGTTGGGGAGGGGGCTGCAACAGCTGAGGTGAGTGAGCTCAGATTGGACAGACCCAGACTTGGGAAGATACGGGATGGGAAAGGTTTTAGGGAAAGAGTGTTCAAAGATGTGGATTTTGGGGTGAGGAAGGTGACAAGGGAGAGCAGTGGGACAGGACACTATGTGGTGTGGGTCCTCTGTTAAGGTGTTGTTTAGGAGCTCCCCTCCATCCCTTCATCCCTCCATCCCTTCATTCCTCCATCCCTCTACCCCTCCACCCCTCCATCCTTCCACCCATCCATCCTGACACCCCTTCATCCCTCCAACCAACCCTCCATCCCTCCACATGCACACAGAGGAATGATCTCCTGCCCCATCAGGAGCAGTGAGGCATCCATCTTCCACTTTTTTAACCTCCAACAACAGGGCAGTATTAAGTATATCCCAAGCTGTAGTTTCACCATTGGGTGAAGGGTCTGCCTGTGCACCTAACCCCACTGCCGGGGCAGACTTTAGGAACGAGGTCTCAGTTTGGGATTTCTATTAAACCACCTCACTGTGTCATTCTTCCTTCTTTCTCACTCCCCTCTCTCCAACCACAACCACCTTCAAGCCAGCTTGTGAGGGAAGAGGAACTCATGTTGACATTTTTTCCTTTCTCTTGTGGTTCCTCAAATGATTAATAGAGAATGTAGGACTCGTGCACTTCCCACTTAGGAAAAACCGAAATAAGACTATGGGGAAATTCTCTGGGTTCCCTCTCACAAAGTTTTAACCAAATCATCCCATAAATGGGGAGTCCTTGAGGTGTCTCCTGACTAAAGAAAACTAGACATTTGCCTCTGTTCAAAGAGGCTGTCAGAAAGCAGCTATGCTTCGAATAGCAATAGCAATACAAGAAACACCAATTTTATTCCGGTGGTTTTATAGGCAGCCAGAAAACAGGATGAATTTTTCATGACAAATTTTACAAAGAAATGTAGTGGTTTAAGGTTTGCTTTTCCACCAGGGGGAGGAGGGGGAGATGGTGGAAATTAGTCATTAGAAATATTTCAAACTACTCAGACACTGTTTAGCTCATATCTAACGTTCCTGAAGCACTGTAGACACCCATGGAAAGGAGAGGGAAATCCAGCCTGGGTGGCTACAAAGAGAAACCTTGTGTTTCTCAGGCTGGTTTCACAAGGTTTTCTGTTCAGGGCCCCCAGGGTGTGAACTTCAGGGATGGGAACAGACGCTGATGGAGCTGCTGGGCTCTGGGACCAGCAGAAGTAGTCATTTAGGGCTTAGGAGCATCGGGCTGTATTCTCAATACCTGTTATTTACGTTATGCCTGATCCAAGTCTTGGGTCAAGACATAGAACCCAGGAGATCAAAAAGTCACAACTTCTCCTGACATTTACTTACTTTAAGCAGTGCAGACAAGAGCTGCTGCCAACTTCCCTCAAGGTGTTTTATGGTATCATCATAAGGCTGAAGGAAAGAGCCATTACGGTTATGATTTGTGGATTGTAGACAGTGAGCAGCTCATTACCATCCTCATTAAACTCACTGTTGGATGGTGACATTAATATGAGCAATTAACATTACTGATATTTTAACCCTGGAAATTCAGAAAGGAGTCATTGGCCCTTTCACAGATTGCAAGGTTGTCTTAAAGATTAAAAAAATTGTATTTTAAAGCTTTTAAGCTTTTCTCCCCAAACACAAGGTCTAGAAAGCTACTTTTAAAAGAATGAAAGCAAAGATTCCAGGATCTGGGCAGTGGGAAAAAGCCCGAGCGCTGGCAGCCTGGGAGCCTTGCATCCTGCCACAGAAAAGATCAAAACACTGGATTCCTATAGTGTGGTCTTGATCATGGGATGCTCCGGTGGTTTATTTTGTCTTGTGCGCTGTTTGTTGAATGGAGGAGAGTTTCTCATGGACGTGTCCCAGTGCTCTGTGCGTGCATGGTGCGTGTTTGAGAAGCAGCGCCGCATTTTTATCCACTGTGTTTGGCTTGTTTAAAAACAAAGGAAAAACAGCAGCATCGTGTAAGGCTCAGAAGCAAATGCTAAAATTAAAAGGCAAAGACTTGTTTTGGGATAAGGCTGCACGACTGAGATGAAATCTATTACACATGCTGCTCTAGTCTTAACTTTTTGTAATTCTGGAAGAGATCAGAGAGCAAAGCCGTTTACTTTGCTAAGTGTTTGCAGGTCAGGCTGTGGGGAAAAATCCCTTCCATGCTTCAGCTTTCTTATGCCAAGGAAAAAGAGAACAACATCCCACGCCGCGCAGAGGGGGGAGATTTCTCCATTCCAACCTGTGGGAGAGGGCGCTGCCCTCCAGCAAGTCTCTCAGCATGGAGATGGGGTGTGGGTGGTGGCAACCACAGGGTGAGAGCCTGGACGTAGGGCTGCTGGGATGCGGGGTGGCACGGAGGTCTTGTGGGTGTCCCAGAAACACTGCCACGGCTGAGGGGAACTGCTGAGCTGTTTGCATCTGGGATGCAAAATTTGGGTGCCAAGTAGACCCTGCTTGACACCTCTGCCATGGTACCAGGCAAACCTGCCATGACAAATAACGGTTGCAGAATATACTGAGTGATAAGGGAAAACTCAAAGTAGCAACCCAGAGATCTGTGCAGCCCTGCTCAAAGCACTGCAGAGCCCACTGTCCCTCTGCCTGGCACAACCCGCATCATCCTTCAGGGCTCCCAGCCTCAAAAACCAAAATGGGCAGCACATCAAAAGCAGGAAATAAAGGGGGAAGAGGGAGACATGATTTACAGCTTATCAAACTTAGCATCAGTACCAAGGCTAAAGAATGCTCACACTGACTGAAGGGAGGAAGGAAGGGAGGGA
>VZSF01009509.1:0-31397 GCA_013398295.1 Chionis minor | reverse complement strand
CCCCTCACGGAAACGCGGAAACCCCCCCCCCCCCCCCACCCCGGCCTTCCCCAGCAGGTGCCTCCCCGTGGCCCATCCCTGTGATGGAGGAGGTCGCTGTCAGAGGCAGAGTCGCTCTGGGCGCTGCTGTGGGCTGGTGGCTGCATTCCCATCCACGAATCCTGGGATTTATTCTGGTTACAGCCGTGGTCCTCCCACAGGAACCCAAAAGAGTTGCTTGGGTGTGGGTGATGCTCAGTCCCACGGCGCAGGAATGCCCTGGAATCCTGTGCGTGGTGATGCTGAGCGCATGAGTTGGAGCCAGGCAGAAGGAGGTGGCTGAGCAGCCTGGCAACTGCTCACATGAGGAGGGGTGTCCATGACCTGAAGTTGTGTGTAGTCCTAGGGCAGGATGCATCCTGGATGATGACACTGCAAGATTTCTTCCAGGGCTGGCCTGCTGCTGCGGCCCAGCGCTGGCCATGAGCTGCCAGGCTCTCCCTTGACCAATGCAGCGAGACAAACAGACCCCCAAAAGGCTTTCAGGAGCAGAGGAGATGGACGGCTGGAAGATGCTTGAAAAGAAGCTGCTGGCATGTCTTTGCTATCAGTGCCTTATCCTTACACCCCTCAGCCATCAGCTCCCAGTGTGGCTCTCTGGCTTGGAAGACCCCTCTGCAGCACCTTCCTGGGCAGACGTGGAGTAGCTGTCTCATCTCCTTGAAGAAACGCTCCTCCGGTACTCTGGATTTCAAAGCTACAACCATGGCAGTGCCTGGCAGAGCCCCTTGAAGCCGCTCGGGTGCTGGAAGCACTGGTGTTTCACACTGAGTCCGTGTTTGTGCACTTGGCTGGTGTTGTGCTGCTGTCGGCAGATTTCTGAGTGTTTGGGCTGGATGCGTGGTTGTCCTTGCTGTGAGAATTGTTCCCCCCGTGGAGTTATTCCACTCCAGAGTTGTGTAACCCTTTTGTTTGAACAGTGCCCTACTGTTGTCCCATGGGAAGCCACAGTATGCCAAAACCAGACTTCTTGGGGCTGTTTTTCCCCGTGCTCAGTAGCAACCTCATCCTGCTGTGGCACCAGCACTGTGCACTTTGAGCATCCCTCGATGTGCAGCACAAGGAGCACCACCATCCTGCGGCACCAAGGCAGGAGGCTGGGCAGCTTCAGTGGCACAGCAGGGAGTTGAGCTTGGATCTTGCATCCAGTTATCTCCCACTGTACCAGAGTTGCTGCACTCATTGTGTGTGTTTTTCTTGCTGGGACAAGCCTCACAGTTGAGGGTCTTAGAGCTGTGTCTGCCTGACCAGGTATAGATGCCACAGCAGGGAAGCCAGGGCTGCTCTGTCTCCTCCTGTAAATGCCAAAGCCAGTTAGGTGGCTTGTGCCCATGCCTCCCTGTAGGCTGAGGAAGGCCTGGAGACCATCTTGAGAAGCCAGGCGAGATGAGCTCCCTGCCTAGTGTTTGCAGAGAGGCAGGTTCAGGAGACTGTGCTCTTAGTGGAAGTGGTGGCTTCATCTTTCTGAAGCTGCTGGAGGTGTCTGCTTGGCCAGACCATGCAGGAGGAGCTTTCTCTGTCCTGGGGAAATACCCTGTTCTTCCAGCCAATGTCCTTTCTGTAGGAAGTCATCCACCTTGCCCTGCCTGTGTGGGAACAGTGTATAGCGGTAGGAGCATAGGGGTGGGAGAGGGGTTTGGACTCCCACAGGGCTTTTACCATCTCCAGCCTTGAAGCAGATGATGGCTGTAGTTTCTGTAGTCCTGCTCCCTCAGCTTTGGGGAGGTGTCATCACTGGTCCTGAGCCAGCTTGTGGAAGGCTGTGTGTGACCTCCAACCTGTAGCATCAGCCCCAGGCCTTCCTCAGGGAGCCCTGGTGTGCAGAAGTGGGATGGTGGAAGCCCGGTAGTTGTCTGAAGCTAATGTAATCCTTTGATTGCTGTTTATGGCAGTGCTTTTACCCAACTAATGTGTGCAAATGCCCTGTTCTCACATGTCATTAGGGCTCACCATATGCTACGAGTCTCTTTCTGTGCCAGCACAAGCCCTTGGCACTAGAGCAGAGGAAGCAGTGACATCCCTGATGAGGCGGTGGTATGCAGACATCACTCGGTACCTGGATGGCCTGATTTTGGATGACTCTGATGAGCTGCCTGAAGGAAGCGAGCTGTTCTTGCAGCGGCGATGCAGCTGGGATCAGCACGTCAGCCGGAGGAGAGCATCCCTCGGCGAGCAGCCGGGCGGAGGGAGCTGGATGGGGAGTGCGAAAGCCATCACTCAGCTGTCTGGCACAATGCGTTAGGCTCAACAGGCAATGCTGGATTTTAAGACAATACATGGGATCAAGTGCTGCAGAGCTGCCCTGCTGCATACCCAGACAGTGAGGGGATGTGCTGGCACTGCTGCCGTGGGACAGGAATTTTGCCACTATCCTGATAATGCCTCAGGTTTTGGCATGGTCTACGATGCTGAGGCTGCCGTGTTTGCTGGGAGTGTGGTGACTTGGTCTGGTGGCCAGCGGAGAAATCCCCAACAGACTGGGGTGTTGCTGCTGAGGCATGAGTTGAGCGCCTCCCAAGTGTGGGTACCTTCCTTCTCTGGAAGGAGATGGAGGGAAGCACCCTCCTTGCCTAGCATTCCCTGCTTGTGAGGTCTCTGGTGTGCTAGACGCTGCCTCTTCTCCCTCTGCCTGACGTTCTCGCCTCGCCAGGGGTGTTGGAATTGCTGGAGTAACTGGAGGCGTCTACATCTGGGTAGTCACCCTGGTGCTGGCACGGCCAGGCAGTTAGCCAGATGGAGGAAGCTGCGTTAAAGCTAACATTTTTATTTGTTTTCACTAGGTTGGTTTTAACCTAGTTTTACCCCAGTCCAGGGTGTCGGGTGACCACTCAGGTCCTTGCAGGAGAGGAGCAGCATGAGGGAGGATGTGAACATGCATCCAAGGTGTCTTTCCTGGTGGCAGTGCCAGTGTGGTGGTCTTGGAGCTTGGTGGGCTCTGCTTTCATGCTTCTGGGCTTGTTCTGGGCCCCGGGGTTTACTGCTGTGTTAGAGCTGCTGCAGAGCGTGGTCTGCTTGTACAGATGCTTTCTGGGAAGTGCTCTGCTCCCTGTGCCAGCATTTGGCATTGTATCCCTGATGCCCAGCCTTGTCTCCATCTGAACCGCTCTCTGGGCTCCCCTTTACAGCCCAGGCTGTGCGGGTCATCTGATGCTGTGTCTGCGCAGATTGAATTGCCACCTCGTAGCTTGGCTCTTCAGTGACTCCATGGGACCTTGAAGGTGATGCCAGCACTGTAACACCCACGTAGTCAGATGTATCTGATCCTCCTCCTCTGAATTACTGGGTCAGCTCAGCTTGAACCATCTGGTCCAGTTCTCTCCCCTCTGCTCTTGGCCAGGCACCTGCAGCCGTGAAGCGATGCAGCAGCAGAGCCTTCGTCATGCAGTGATGCTGAGGTCTAAGTGATTTCCCTGGTGCCTCGGCTCCTCTGTCCACCTGCGGGGGCGGGTGGGCGATGAGGCTCTCCGTCCTGCTCTGAAAGAGGTCCTGCTGTCACCCAGGGCTGTCTCGGCCACGCTGCCGGTGCTGGGCTGTGTGGTTGCTGTGGCAGAGGGAGGGCTGTGCTAGCTGGAGGGAAAAGGAGAGGAGCCAGTAGTGCTGTGTGTTGTGTTCGGGCAGCCCCGACATCAGAAGCACTAGCCCAGATGAGGCTACCTCCCTGAAACGAGCAGTCAGTAACAGCGGAGGGAGGTGGGGAAGCAGAGATGTGCGATGAGGGCTGGGCAAGAACGTGCTTAACCATTCCAGTCACCTGCCTGGCGTCACGCTCTGCCTCTGCTGTAATGCGGGCTGAGGGCACAGGGACCAGCGTGTGCACGGGCAGGCATTGGACGCTGCAGCTTCCACTGCTTGTGGATTGTGGAGGCTCCCCGGCTGTCACAGGGACATGCTGGAGGGGAGCAGTGCTTGCCATGGAGCCAAATAGCAGCGTTTTTCCAGGTGACCCTGGTGTTTGCCTGTGGCTGTGGAGCAGCAGAGCTTCAAGCTTCCCCTTGTTGCCACAGGGCCTTACTCAAGGGGACTTGCCCCTCCTTCAGGTGATGCTCCAGGCAGTGCTCCATCTACAGGTGCTCTTCCTCAGCTTACGATGCTTCAGATGGCATATTTACGGGTGAGCCCAATGTGGAGCATTAGCTTTTCCAAACCACTGCTTTTGCTGCTGCCTTCAGGCCATCATTTCCAGGGAAAGCAAGTTCTGACAGTTCTGGTCGGAGTGGCCAGTGGCGTGGAGAGCAGCAGGCTTCCTGGGCCACCCGCTGCACAGAAGCTGAGTTCACTTTCTCAGTCTGGAGACAAGCGCAGGGCTGACCATGCCAGAAAACAGGGCTTGTTGGGACCCCATTGCCCCATGCACCCCGAGGACCCGTTTTCCAGAGGTGGGGTGTGTTTGGTGGTGTCCATGCTCGCACCGTGCCCAGGGCAGCCACTCCTTGCGCTTTCAGATGCTGTCAGGCTTGCGCTCTGTTCTCCTCCCGGTCTGATGTGCAGTGAAAGCCGTGGGAAGGTGGGCGCAGTGGCGCGGTGTGCCCTGCCACAGCTGCGTGCTGCAGGGCTCTGCTCTTCACTTGTCTTCACACACCTTCACCCCAAGCTGATGAATGCAGTAGCAGGTCAGCGTCGTAGCACTTCCTGAGGGGTTCTGTTTTGCCTCTACGCATCTCGCCACCTTTGCTTTCTGGCTTTTTTTGTTTCCCTGTGCTGCTAGGGACTTCATAAGGGACAGACTATGCAACAACAGAGACGGCTTGGTGGGCCACAGCCAAAGCTGGGAGTGCTCCGTTCTCCCTAGGCATCCACTGGTATGTGGGGTCTCCCTGCTGCAGCTGTACACAACAGAGCATCCACTGCAGCGGACTGAACCTGTATTTTAATCTTCTGAAATTACTCTTCTCTCCTGTATTTCTGGGAGGTCAGGAGGAGGTGTTAGTGTGTGGTGCACATCAGCAGACATGCTATCCCCTAGGAGGGGAGCAGCTCCACCAGGGCTTCCCCATTTCTTATTTCTGTTATAAATATCCTCTTACACAACCTTGTGTGTTTAATCCTCAGTCAGTTGGGAGTGACAATTTCTTGTGCCAGCCTGGGCAGAGCTCTGCTGCAAGTGTTTAGATGCCTGCAAAGCAGCAAGCGATGTACCAGGGCATCCGAAGCAACCATTTCTGAGACACCTTGCTGGGCAGGCAGGAGATCCTTAAAACAGAACTGTCAAAGCAAAGAGCTTGTTCCCTTGGCAACAGTCATGTTGGAGATTGGCCTTAGGGAAGGAGCTAAAAAACATGCTCAAAAAAGTAGTTATCAGCTGTTTGCTGTCAAACTGGAGGAGGCCCCTGGGAGAGGGGTCACCCTGCCTGGCTCTGCTCACCGCTGTCCTACAGCGGTGGGAGGCTGAGGTGGCAGGGTCTGGCTGAGTGTGCTGCTTGTGCACAGAGGAATTGGTCCCCTTTTGGAGGGTCCTGGGAGAGCTCTGACACAGGGGATGGCTGTCACGGTGTTTGGATTATTTATAGTGGCCCAGAATGAGGCTTTTTCCCTGCCTCATCTCTGTCCTGCCTCTTCCAAGGATGTGCCTGTACTGGGCAGGCTTGTGTGCCTGAGCTGGGGTCTCAGCCCTCCTGGGCCAGCTGCAGATTTGGGCTTTGGCCAGTGACTTGCGGGTCTGCGTGGCAACAGATCCTTTCAGCCATGGGATTGCCGGTGGCCTCGGAAGGAAGCAATCACTGTGCTGGGTGCCGGGATTCCCTGACAATGCCGCTGCCTTTTGCTGAGCTAATTGGCCACCAGACTGGTGTGAATGTGCAAACACGACTGAGCAGAGCCGCCAGCGGTGGCCTGCGTTTGTGTGGCTGCCAAAGCTGCAGGCAGGCGCTGCTGTCGCCATCAGAGGGGTTCCCCAGCTCCCTCATCCCCCGATCAGCCTGATCCCATCCCAGCTCTCTGTGGGAGCTTGTCTGGCCCTGGGGCAGCTGGAAGAGCAGCGGATGGCTGGAGGGGACCAGGCTGTGTGCTTTGATAGGGCAGAATGCAGAGTCCTGCTGGTCCCAGAGGAGAGGCTGCTTCCCAGCTCCAGTCTGGTGTGTGGTGGCAGAGGAAGGTGTGTGGTGAGGACGTACCCTAAGGCGCACAGGAGGGGCTCTGTCAGCTTGCTCTAAAAGCAGCCAGCCAGGGCTGGAGGAGGAGGGCATCCTGTGATCTGAGACCTTCGGCAGCGCTTGCAACCAGCCTCTGTCTTCAGCTGCTTCTGTCTTGGCCGCTGATTGATTGCTAATTGCTGCCCGTGTTTCAGTTGCTTAACCCTGGTCAGGTGTCAGAGGAGCTGTCAGCTTTCACTGTACCCGCGGGCAGGGTCTGTCAGGGAGGTGACTGCATCCCTGCACCCTGGGAGAAGGATGCAGCTTTGCAGTTGGCTGGCGGTGCTCAAGGCCGAGTGTCGATGCTCCTTGGACCAGGACCCTGCTGCTCTTGCCTGCAGAGAGCTCAGGGCTGCTGGAAGAGCATCCATGGGGTCCTGGGAAGCTGTGACCAAAGTCTCTAGTCGGGTCTTGGAAGAACCCCAGCAAATGCCCAGGGTTCAGAGCAGGCTGTGATGAGGAGCTGTGGCCTCTTGCTTTGCCCCTTCCTAGAGAATGCTCATTTACACATCTGCTTTCAGAGAAATAATACAGAACTTGGTGTTAAGGGTGGGGAGTTGAGGCTTTTCATGTGGACCACGCTTGAAAGCATGAAGCCCCTGCACTCGGCTGACCACTTCCCTTGCAAGGAGCCAGCTGTTGTCATGTTGGGAGCTTAGACAGTAGGTCCCCTTGTCTCTCCCCCCATTAACCTCTGGATCTCACCCCACATCACAAGCCCCCGAAGCAGAGGCCTTGGCTGTTGCAGAGCCAACTGTTGAAGAGTGGCATGTCTGCACGAACTCTGGAGGGTTGTGTGCTTTCCACTTCTAGTGAGCATTGGTGTTAATGTGATGGTATTTTGTCACTCAGAGATCAAACCCCTTGTTTGTGGGAAGGATTGCTCAGAGAAGGTGGCTGTTACAGGCTGGAGGTGCAAAGGCAGGGGCTGGCAGAGGGGCTGGAGGGAACTTCTGGCACCAGAGCGTGCAAACAGGAATCCTGGATGGATTTGTCCCTGTGAGGGCAAGGAAAACCTGGGAATCTTCCTGACGTGCCTGGATGCCATAGCCCCTGTGGCCTTGCTGTGCTGGGGATAATCATCTGCCCAGCCTGAGAGTGGGATACTCCTGTTGGCTGAGGGAGCAGCTGGGTGATGGCACATGGGGATGTCCCCACTTGCAGTCCTCTCCTAGATCAGCCTGGTTTCTTGCATCCCTCCCACCACCACCTTTTGATTTGAGCCTGCTTTCAGCCTGGCCCTCCATCTGCTTCCTTTACCTCCTTCTGCCCATATCCTCCTCTGCCTTGCTCTGGCTCATCCGGCACAGAACCATCCCATCGTGCTATCTGCCTCTTGGTGACGGCGCTTGGTGAAGTCTTTCAGCCATGAGAGATGTTTTAAATGCTGCGGGACTGGAAAAGGAGCCGGCCCTGGAGGAGTTGCAGGAGGGTGCCTTGCCCTGCAGCTCCCGGAGGGATGAGTTCTCTGAGGGCTGGAGCGTGCAGTGACGCTGGCTTCCACAGGCAGGCATGCAGGGAGGAAGAGCACAGGGTGCCTTTGAGCAGATGCACTGAAACAAGAACAGGTTTCCCCCTCTAACAAAATCTGGAGCAAGTCAGCTGCTGGTGAGGAGGAGCCTGGAAATTGGGTATCCCAGACTGTGGATTCACACGCCGCTCAAATCAGTGCGCAAGCAAGCTTGCACAGCAGATGTCTGAGCCCGCTTGGCCGGGTTTGCAATCCACCGAGTTCAAAACTGCCACCTTGGCCGGGCTGCTCCGGTGTCACCATGCAGGAAGGATGCCTGCGGCTGGAAATGGAGCTTTGCAGTTCATGGCTGCTGAGTGAATTATTAAAATACAGTCCTCGGAGAGGAGATAACTCGCCTTAGAAAATGTCTGTGTCAACAGAGATAAATTGGATCTTTATGATGACAAAACTAGACTAAATAGAAAAGAATGAGGAAAAAGGCAAGTGTTGTTTTTTGGGACACGGATGAGGACTGGAGGTGTTTGAGGGATTCCAGCAGTGGGTGTTTTCCTCTGGGGCTCCTGCCCCAACAGAAGTGCTTTTGCAGCCTGGAGGCAGGCTCAGATGGGTGCGGGGTGGATGGTGCCCGGCAGAGCCTGGGAGAGGGTCATGGCAGTTCTGGCTCCTGCCTGCCTTGACTGTGGCACCCACTGGAAGTGCCTCCAGCTTTTGCCAGGTCTCTGCGAATGCTCTGCCTTGCTGAGGTTGGTGTAGGCAGCAGGGTGTCCTCCAGATGCCCCATGAAGGCTGCTGGGCTGCAGTGCTCTTCCCAGGCATTGCTGGCTGCTTCCATGAGGATGCCCCAGGTGAAACTGTCCCTGGAAGGCTGAAGGCATGCCATGGCGTTAGGTTGCAAAAGCCCCAACGGCGCTGCAGAGGATTTGTGTGTCTGTGCATGGGAGCATCCTGGGGCTGGAAGCAGCAGAGCTGCAGACCTTTGAGAAGGATCTGTGCTGAAAGAGGATGTGTATGCTAGCAGGTCCAGCTGTGGGCTCCAGGAGCCAGGAGAGACATGTACTTCATTTTTCACCTTGCAAATATAAATGCAGCCCCCTCTGCAAAAGTGCACAGGTTTAATTAAAAAAAAATAATGATTTTTCTGGAGCGTGGTGTGTCTCTAATTTCACTGTGCTGAGTGGGCAGCAGCTCTTGGCCAAAACCGAGGGCCTGGTGAAGCCTTTGCTGTGGGGTTCACAAGGTGGTTGTGCCTGTCTCTAGGTCTGGGGCAGTAACTGAGCCCAGCTTCGGTGTTGCTGCCTGTGGCAGGTCTGGTTTGCAGGAGGGTAGAGGGAGAGCTGGGTCCTTTGCCGGCCAGGAGACCTCGCTGCTGGCTCGCCATCTGCAAAATAACTTCTCACCCTATTGCAGGATGATGGCAGGGGCCTGAGGCGGCCAGTGAGGCTTGGGTGGCCCCTGGGAGGTGTAGATCTGAGGGATTTGCTTCCCTCTCCTGGAGAGGAGAGCCATGAGCACAGGAGGGCTGTTGGCCAAGCAGGCAGTGGGCGTCCTGGGCTGGCTGCACCTGCCAAGCCCCGTGTGGTCTGGGAAAGCCCTGATTCAGACACTGGGTGCTTCCCCTGCCTCGCCTCATCCCTACAGAGGAATGCTGGCGTCCCTGGGGCCGTGCGCTTGCATCCTTTCCCCAGTGGGAGACCAGAAGCCGTTGGGCTGTGCAGCCTTTGGACCAGGGTGGCTTCAGGAGCTGCTTTGGCCGTCTTGCGGTTTCACAGAGGGAGGACGAGGGGACTGTGCCAGCCTGGGCTGTCAGGTGGCAGCAGCTCCATGCTGGCAGCAGTTGCTGGCACGGCGAGGGCGGATGCTTCCCTGAGTGTCCGGCACCTGTCCCCGGGCTCACGGGGGCTGTTTCAACTGTCGTGCCAGGAAGACCTGAAAGCTTTTGCTGCAGCTAGCTTTCCAGAGCATCCTCGCTCTGCTCTCCTTTGTGTCTCTGTGCCGCCAGGGCCCCTGTGTGACAGGTGCCCACTTCCTCATAGCGGCACCCCTTGCCATGCTGTTGAAGGGCAATTGTGGTGTGAGCAGGGTGGCCTTTAAGTGGCCCTTCATCTTCCCTGGGCACCCCCAGGATCTGACCGGGAGGATGCACTGCGCCGTGCTCCGGCTGGAGCTGCTGGATTCGGGAGCAGTCACGGTGTGTGAGGCATCATAGAATCGTTTAGGTTGGAAGCGACCTTAAAATTCATCTTGTCCCGCCCCCCTGCCCTGGGCAGGGACACCTCTCACTAGACCAGGTTGCTCCAAGCTCCATCCAGCCTGGCCTTGAACCTCCAGGGATGGGGCAGCCACTGCTTCTCTGGGCAAGCTCAGCCAGGGGCTCACCACCCTCACGGGCAACAATTTCTCCTTAATATCTCATCCAAATCTCTTCCAGTTTAAAACCATCACCCCTCATTCTGTCACTACATGCCCTTGTGAAAAGCCCCTCTCCAGCTTTCTTGTAGGTGCCCTGCAGATACTGGAAGGCCATTGTAAGGTCTCCCTGGAGCCTTCTCTTCTCCAGACTGGTTATTCCCAGTGTGCTGCTGGTCCCCAGCGGTGGGATGGCAGCTTTGCGCCTTGTGCTCCCTGCCTGCCCTGCCAGAGGAGGTCTGGGCTGCGAGGGCGGTGGTGAAGCTGTGGAAGGATGGAGACCCCACGGGCTGTGCCTTGTTCCTTGTGGGTTGCGGCAGGAGCTGGAGGGGGTGACGCTCCCCGTGGTGGGACTCGCTGCTGCTGGGGTCCTGCTGCCCCCTCCTCCCCTGGCCCCACAGCAGCTCCCGCGGTGGCTCTGCCCCTATTCTGTCAAGGGCCAGCAGGTTACAGCCGTGGCGGTTTTTAATTAAATCAAGCCGCACCGGCGCAGCGGCCCAGCCGTGCCCATCTGTTCCTCCAAGCTGTCGGGTGCGTGGCGTGGAGGCGAGCGAGTATCTAGGTCGTGCCGGAGGGCGCACGGCGGTGGGCCGGAGGGGCTGCGTCCCTCAACCCGCATGAGCTGCTGGCACGTGCCGGCAGGCGGGAGACCTGGAGCAGCTCTGTGGCTCTCCCAGAAGCATGGTCTCCAGGGCACTGGGGACCCATCTTGGCGGTCCCGGCCCTTGGGGAAGAAGGGAGGTTGTCAACAAGGCCAAGCCTGATCTGCCATGGGTCTGTGCAGTGCCCTGTGTGTCACCCAGCTCGGGGGCACGGGCAGCATGGCCTGGCCCCTGCCCTTGGGGAAACACCTTGCTAATACCTTAATGAAGCCAGTGCTGTGTCAGGTGATGGTAATGGTGTTAAGAGATTGGGTCTGTTCTGTATGGGTTTTAGACCCTGTCCTCAATTGCATCTGAGTTAGAGTGTTTTGAGTTTGGACAACAGTGGCTTGCAACAGCCTAATCCCCTAATTAGGGTGGTAGCAGCACAAAGGTATTGTTAACCAAATTAAAACAAGCCAACAGACAGATCTCCCTAGTCTGGAGGGAGGAGTGGATGGAGAGCCGTGGCCTCGATCCCTGGCTGAGCTGCAGACCCCAGTGAGTGACGTGGCAGAGGCATGTTCCACCAGCTGGCTGGCGTGTGGGGAAGGCTTGGTGTAAATGTCTGGAGGGAAGGAGACGTGACCCAGGGGCTCTTCAGCCACCCAGGCAGGACTGTAGCAACAGCCAAGGGCTGGCCGTCAAACCCACGCAGGTGGAGAGGAGCAAAACTTCATTAGCAAGCATGAAACGTTAGCATTAGTGATGGGGAATTTCCTAGGGCTGGAGAGAGAGTCTTTACCCTGGGAATATTTCTAATCCAAATTTGATGTATCTCTGGTAATCGTGGCTGCTGGGAGTGGGCAGGGAGGGATTCACACGCTTTCCCAGAGGTTAACAGGAGCCAAGTGGTCCCTGGGAAGCCCAGCAGCCCCATCCTCCTGCCCTCTTCCAAAACCTCTTTGCTCCTTCCCGCTCCCTGCGATAGCTTTGGGGTATTTGCAGTGTGGGCAAAAGAAAGTATTTCCCTTCACCATTCTGAGCGGAAAATGGGGAAATTCAGCTGAAGCCGCTTCCATCCATCTCCTTCCAATAACTGGAGCTTCTCCCAGGCAGTGAATATCACGCAGGAAAACAAGCCTGTGAAATCAGGAGTGCACTGCAGGCTGCATGGGCACACAGGCAGCATCACCCAAGGCTCGAGGGTCCTGAGGCAGAGTCCCTGCCTAAATGTGAGCAACTTGGGCCAAGGCAGAAGATGACACTTTGTGAAGCCCCATGTCCAGCACATGAGTGGAGTGCAAATAGCAGCAGCATCTGTGTTTCTCCCTCTTGTCCACGTGGTTGTGAACTCAGCTGGGTGAGGAGGGTGTGTGGCCCCCAGGCTGGGAGAGCCAGCATCCCCCTTCTCACTGTGCAGCTCAGCTCACTGGCACACCAGCTTTCCCAGAATAGCTGTCCTTGGGACAGGCAAGGGGTTATCTGATCCTGTTGCTGCTCTTGGCTGCCCTTGGGCCGCTTGGCAGTATGGAGCCCTCCAAGGAAGCAAAGAATGATGTCTTAGCTGAGGAAACGCAGTCTGGGAAGGGATGTGCACAGCCCAGGAGCAGCATGAGCAAGAGAAAAATCCCCTTAAGCCATGACATGGAGAGCGGGCCGCTGACTGCTCCCCACAGGCCCCATTCAGTGGACTGTGGATGCTTTTGCTGGAGGCAGGGGTGGAGATGGCCAGCGAAGCATCCCACTGCATGGAGTGCTTGGTGTGGAGTCACCGTGGGTGTGACTCTGGCTTGCTGGCACTGCCAGGGTGGTGGAGCAGAGCTTGCTGCCTCCCCAGGTGCCTTCAGCCTGTGCTGGTGCCTCTTCCAGGCTCTCCTGCTGCCTCCTGGCATACCCCTGCTCCTGCTGGATCTAGATGCTTGTGCGTGGCAGGCACCAGCAGCCCCAGGGGCCGTGCTCAGAGCCAGACCTGACGCTGACGTCTCTGTGCAGGTTGGCATGGAGCTACTGCCTAGGGACAGCAGCGCCCTGGGAGCTGCTGTGCCAGTGGATGCTGCAGGTTGGGGTGGCAGGATGGGTCCTGCCTGCTGGTCCTTCCTTCTAGAGCTGTAGTGGAGCAGTTCCCTGCTGGGGAATGGGATCACGGTGGGAAACCCAGGCTGGCACATGCCCATGAGCAGATCCATGTTGTCTCCAGGGTGTGCACGACGGCTCCACTCCGAGCATGCTGCCTGTGCGCTAGAAATCCCTTGTCCCCAGGGAGGGACACGCACCCACAAGCGTGTGTGTGTGCACATCCCTGCTCAAGGGGCTGTACAGATGCTCCCAGATAGACACACGTGCAGACGGTGTACCCTTGCACTGACAGTCTCCATGGAACCAAGCAGACCTCGGGCAGCACCTGCTCCTCTTCCCGTGCCCCTCCATGCTGCCACTGAGAGCAACTGAGCCAGAGTGGCCCAGCGCCCCTACCCGAGTCTGTGTAGCCCAACCATCCAGGGCTTGAGGTCAGCTGGAAAAAATGTTTGCCCCAAGCAAGCTACAGCTTCTGCCCAGCTCTGGAGCCCCTACTTGTCCCAGGGGTTTTGAGGACACCACTGTGTTCATCCCACCCTTCCCTTGGTCGCTGAGTGATGCTTGTGTGCGCCCGGGGAGAGGCGATGCCCACGGCCCCCGCTAACCTCTCCTGTCTGTGTCCAGAGAGCCAGCCCACAACGTCAGACGAGACTGTGGTAGCTGGTGGAACAGTGGTGCTGAAGTGCCAGGTGGAGGATCCTGATGACTCCTCGCTGCAGTGGTCCAACCCTGCCCAGCAGACCCTCTACTTCGGGGAGAAGCGAGGTACGCGTGCAGGAACTGGGCATGGGAGAGGGCTGCCTCAGGGAGAGGAGCCAGCTCCAGGACTGGAGTGATGGTTGGGCAGAGGGAAAGTGGACCGGGACTAATGATGCCCCAGAGGGCAATGTTCCCTCCTGCTCCCACCTACACTGATGCCACCGGTCAAAATATAAGCTAGCAGAGGAGTGTGGTGGTACTGCGCTTGTCACTCACCCTATTGTCCCTTTTCCCCCAGCCCTGCGAGATAACAGGATCCAGCTGGAGAGGTCCACACCCAATGAGCTGACCATCAGCATCAGTGATGTGGTGCTGTCAGATGAGGGCGAATACACCTGCTCCATCTTCACCATGCCTGTACGGACTGCAAAGGCCCTGGTCACTGTGCTGGGTAAGCCACTGGTGGCTGCTCCCAATCTCCTGCCTGCTGCTGCCCTGCCTGCAAGATGCTGCCCATACAGTCGTTCATCTCTGCTGCTCCTGTATCCCTACGCATCAATTCATCCTCGCTATATTTATTGACTTGTCTCCGCATGTGTGTCCATCTCTGGGTGGCAGCACACACACAGCTAATAGGCTGTTGTATTTCTTGCCTCCTCCTCTACCAGGAATCCCTCAGAAACCACAGATCTTCGGCCATGAGCAGCCCATTGATGAGGAGAAGATAGCCCGGCTGACCTGCCGGTCCTCTGGCAGCAAGCCCGCGGCCCAGCTCCGGTGGAAGAAGGGCAACAAGGACCTGAAGGGTGGGTGCCCAAACAGCGGGGCTCTGCCTCAAGGGACTGGGGTGGCCGGGAAACACCATGGAGGCAGGTGAGGCACCAGGGGTTGCAGATGTGCCCGCTGCGGGACCACACTGTCATTCTATGCTACTGCCAACAAAGGGAGAGGGTGTCTGTCCTCTGCTCAATGGGCACGTCAGCCTTGTGTCTGCTGGGGTACTGTGTTCGTTAGCTCTAACGGTCCCCTATCACCACAGATGAGGGCACTGAGGTGGTGGAGGACCCCAATGGAAAGACCTTCACTGTGAGCAGTCGGGTGGAGTTCCGCGTCACCAAGGAGGACAATGAAGCTGAGGTGACCTGCACCGTGGACCACGAGTCCCTGCAGAACTCCGAGAGGTCGACCACACAGAAGCTGCAGGTCCACTGTACGTGGTGCGGCAGGATGACAGGACAGGGCGACGTGGGGAAGGGGACAGGGCTGGGTAGGGGTGGGGGAGACAGAGGAGGCCTTAGCGTCACCACAGTTGAGCAGGCATTACACATAGCAGTACACTTGGACGTATGTAGAGCCATCGTGCACCCAGGCTCATCAACCTGCATACACAGTGATGGTCATGTCACATGCAGGGGCACTGCACAGTGACACTTCCCCTGCGTGTGCGTGCCCTTGGTTTCCCCTTCCTGTCCTTGTCCCCCCATGTCCTGCCCATCCCCATCTCCCTGATGTGCCATCCCCTGCTAAATGCCTGCACCATCTCCCATGTCCTGCCTGTCCCTGTTTCCCTTGTCTTCCATGTCCCCTTGTGACGACAAGGTGAGGGATGTGGGAGCTGAACTAATGCTGCACCCCTGCACATGCAGAGCTGGGGCTGAGGCAGGGTGCAGGGGCAGGATTTTGGGGTGCTGGCAGGCCCCTGCACAGTGTGGGGCAGGGACAGGCAGTCACCCAACGGTGCCTTCTCTTTTTTTCAGACAAACCGACAGCGAAGATCGAGCCGCACCCCCAGTACCCGCGGGAAGGGGAGAAGCTCCAGCTGCAGTGCGATGGGCAGGGCAACCCCATGTAAGGCCCTCTCTTGCCTTTCTCCTGCTAAGCCTTGCCAGGCCCTGGCCATCTTGTCCTCCTGCTGACAGGCTCCCAAAATGACCACTTAGCCCTCCCCAGAGCTCGGGCAGGGCATTGCAGGTAGCACTGCGTGAGCTCAGGGTCAGGCACTGGCCTTGCATCAACGCCAGGTAGGGCCAGACACCCACGGAGAACAGGCAAAGCCCCTGTCTTCTCCCTGGAGCAGCAGAGCCATCCTGGCTCATTTCTAAATGGGTATTTCCTTCCTGTTTAAAGAATCCCACATCTTCATTGCCCCCTCCACTGTCCGGTCAGGGACTCCGCTCTCCCCAAGCCCACCCAGGGTGCTGGGGAAGGTGGCAGTGCCTCACCACCATCCCGCTCCACAGCCCCCAGGAGTTCCTGTGGGAGAAGGAGGGCAGCGATGCGCCCCTGCAGCTGAGCTCCGACAGTGTCCTCATCTTCCCTTTCCTCAACAAGAGCGACAGTGGCACCTATGTCTGCACAGCCACCAGCTCCATGGGCAGTGTCGTGGCAAAGTACAACCTCGATGTCAGCGGTAAGTGGGGCCACAGGACGCCCACCATCACCCAGCAGCTGCTGGTTGGCACAGCCACCTCCATCCCAGCTGGATCTCCCTGTGAAGGGACGCACAGGTCCAGGGAGGGCTGCGGTGCGAGGAGTGCTTTGTGGCGCAGGGTGGGTGCATGCACGCAGCTGGGTCCTGGCACGCTCACTGGCAGAGCGCTGCATCCCCATCTCCAGCCATATCCAGCTCCCCCCATCCTTCCCTGCACTGTGCAGGCTGGCTGCCTGGGGCTGAGAAGGGCAGAGAGCGGTTTGGGGGGGTCAGGGCAGGGGCACCGCATGACCCAGGCTGAGCTCCGTCCCTGTTGCCTCTGATGGGGGGTGGGAGAGGGTGCAGTGGGGGAACTGCAGGGGCGGGCTGCAGGCAGGATTCTGCTGGAATCTCTGGGACAGGAGGAAAGGCCAGTGTTCCTGAGCCTGTCACAGCCAGGAAGCTTCTGCATGTCGCCGCCACAAGCCAAAGAGGATTTTCAGATGGCACCAATCCCTCCAAACAACGAGGTCCCCTGGCAGCCCTGTCCCAGGCTTCTGGAGATGGACCCCATGCCTTGCCCTGAGCTGCTGGAGCTGCAGGCTTGCGTTGCGTCCCGTGTCCCCAGAGTGTATCGCTACTTGATGCCTGTCCTTGTACAGGAAGGGGCAGCACCAGGCTGTCTCCCTGCACGGTGCCATCCCCTCACTGCCTGCCCCTGCCACAGCTGTGTTCTGCCGCTGTGTTCGATGTTGTTGTGCCCTGCTACATCCAAGCACCGTGTGTTGCATGTGGAGCAGAGCTGTGTGCTGCATGGGGCGGTGAGTGCTTCTCCAGCCTGTCCCTGGCCGGTGGCGGTGCTGCCCCAGTTCCTGTGCTCAGCACCCAGCCCCTTGCTCGGCAGCTTTCCTGTGTTGGTAGGAGCCTCTTTCCCTGCGGTTTTGACCATGGATTTGGGGTTACTCTTCTCTTCTGCCAAATCTCTTGCCATCTCTCTCCCCTCTACCAGCCTTGGACTTTCCATCTTCCGGCACTCCTACCTGCTCCAGCTCTTTCCTTTCCCACCCCCTTTCCTTCCCCTCCTGTTTTGGACACCCTCGGCATCCTTCCCCTCCAGTGTGGCTGTAGGTAGAGAGAGTGCATGGCATCAATGGCACTTGGGCCACTCTGTTCCCCAAAGTCCACCTCCTCTGCCTGCCCAGAAGGAGCCCCTGAATGCCCAACCCTGTGCAGTCATTCCTTCGTCACCCTTTGTGTTCCCCGTGGGTGCAGGGTCTGCCCAGGGAGCTGGTTCTTGAGCCTGGCTGTGAGCACACAGCAGCACCCAGAGCCCTCCGCACCCATCCAGGAGCACAGCAGCCCCCAGGGTGCTCAGCACCCATACACAGGCTCGCAGTAGTATCCAGGGTGCTCGACACTGTCCGTGAGCACATGGCACCCGGAACACCAGTGTCCCTCACCCACTTGGTGTCACAGTCCCCAGTAGAGGAGCTCCACATTGAGATTTAGTTCCCCTTGTCAAATCCCCCCTCTTTTTCCCTAGAGCCACTCGGGTCTCAGGCACCATCACTGGAGCAGCCACCTTGCCCAGCCCAGCCCTCAAGCCTGCCTGCCACAGCGGCCACCTTGCTCAGCAGCGAGGGAGAGCAGGGACGGAGCGATCCCTGAGGGTGTGCAGAGAAAAATGTAGGTGGCATCTCATGCTGGGTGATGATTTCCAGCCAGCTCAGTCCTAGGGCTCCCAGGCAGGAGGGTCCCAGAGGGGGACCCTTATGGAGGAAGGGGTGCCCGGTGCTGGCAGGGTAGGAAATGGGAGATGTTTGCAGTAGTATGTCCCAGAGGACAGTGGCAGAAGAGGAGTAGAAACTGTGGCCAAAAAAAGGGGTCATGGAAGGAGCTGCTGAGAAGAATGGGTCCCATCAGGCTGGGGGGAGCCAGGGTCTCCTCCGATGGGCTCTCTCATGCCTCACTGGCACCTCCTGGGGTTGATTCGTGTCCATGTGTTTTTGTTGTCCTCCCCAGATCTTTCCCAGCTCCCCACCCCACACGTTCACTCCACTCCAGCCCCTCCGCCAGGCCCTTCCCAGCCCATCTCTCATGCTTCCATGGCCACCGCTTCATCCTTCACTCCAGCTCCCATGCAAGGTACCGTAAGCTCCTTTTCTCTCTCTTTATGGACCCACTGCTCCCCAGTCCAGCAGGAGAAGCTCCACAGGAGGATGGTGGCCTAGCCCTGGGCCAGGGACAGCCTTGCCATGTCGCAGGTGGCCAGGCAGGCTCCAGTCCCTGTGCAGCTGCTTGTTGGTGTGTGTGGACTCTGCAGCCACCATCTCAGCATTTCGGGGTGGTCACACACAACAGAAAGAGCTGAGGCCCCAGAGCCTGGACTCTGCATAGTGGCCCTTCCAGCTCTTCCTGGCAGGTTGTGGCAGCAGCTGCCTGGGAGCTGCAACCTCTGTCTTGTGTCCGTGTGAGATGTCGTCCCTCTGTCCTGTCACTTCCCTTGTCTTTCCCTCCCCATCTTGTCCAAACGCCTTCTCTAGATCTTTCTGTGGCTCTGCTCCACCCCCTGCCAAGCTGATGGGGCACAATGGGAGTGGAGTGGAAGGAGGATTTGTCCCTGTGTACCAGGGCTAACGCAGGATCCCGGTGCAGACTGCGCTACAAGATGCAGCTGACTTGGGACTGGCCTTGGGCTACCGTCGCCTTCTGGGGTGCGGTGCGTGGCCAGGACAGTCTGCACATCACCTTCCTGCTAGCACGGCACAGGGGAAGCGTGAGCCAAACCTGGCTCTGCCGTGTGCTCAGCCTCCCCTTTTGGGGCAAAAATCACACCGTGAAGGATGGGGCGATGGGGTCATGGCTATACCTGAAGGCAGAGGTGTAATGGGCTGCACAGAGCATGTTGCTGGTGCTGCTGCCTGGGGCACATTGGAGGCAGTGGGGTACAGGGATGGGTTTGCCCACCGCAGCTCTTTTTGGCTGCCTTCATGCCCAGGAAGGGCTCCCAGCGCAACCAGCAGGGCTCCTCTCAGCTCACTCACCCAGGACCCAGCACTGGTGGTCATTGCTTTACCCTTCTTGCTTCCCCTGCTGCCTTCAGTTTTCTTGCTTCCACCTCGGCAGCTCTCGTCTGCAGCAGAATCAAGCTGATGGCACTGAGCTCTTCACAGTGTCCGCCTGCAGTCCTGAGCAGTCTGTGGGATGAGTAGCAGCCTCTGCAGCACAGCAGGGTCTGCAGCATCCCCTCTGTTTTCTCTCCCTTTGCCGTCTGGACAGATGCCAGCCCGGTGCCCTCGACCTCCAGTACGTACCACGCAGTGATTGGTGGGGTGGTTGCCGTCATTGTCTTCCTCCTGCTCAGTCTTCTCATCGTGTTGGGACACTACCTGATCAGACACAAAGGTATGGGATGGGGGAGCTGCACGCGGAGGGCATGGAGCCGAGACCCCTGTGCCATACTGGAGCCGGCAGTGTGGGGCGTGCTCCCCCTTGGTGGGTCTCCGGGAGCAAGGCTATGTCCCTGAAGTGAGTGGGCAGCATGGGGCAGGGGTGAAGGGCGGCAGCTCCCCATCCTGCAGACCTGCCCTGTGTCCGGCGAAACCCCGTGCAGCCAATGGAGCCCTCCTGGGTTTGGGGGCTGCTGCCTGTGCCCATGCTGGCACTGAGCCCAGCGTGGAGATGTCCCGGTGAGTCCTTGGAGCTGGGGCAGCACCAGGCAGAGGCAGCCTACTCCATTTCTCCATCTCTCTTTCATGGCTTGGTACCTACCACCCTGTGACGGCCCGTGGCACTGTCCCTGTCTGTGCCTGACCCCACGTCCTCCCTCTCCCTGCCCTCCGCGCCATCCCTCAAGCCCTCCGCCTTCCTCTTCCTCGTTGCCCTCCACCGTTTCCATCTCCCCATCCCTGGACTTTTCATCCGCCCGGCAGGTATGTGCATAAGACACGGGGAGACGGTCACATCCAGACATCGGCAAAACCCAGCAGAGGTGATGTGTGAGTAAGAGCCCCCCCATCCCTGCCCTCCAAGCCCAGCAGAGCCACCTCCTCTGCCCCATACCGTGCCGGCTCTGGGGGCAACCGGGAGCTGGAGACTCCTAGCAGGTGGCAGTTTGGCAGAGAAACCCTCCAGTTTTGTGAGAGGGAACAGGGACAGGGTTGTGGGGAGGGCAGGAGACATGTCTGGAAATCCAGGCAAGGGCTGCTGCCTGCAAAGGGGGAGGCAGTTTCCCCCCTCTGGCTGGAGACAGCTGTGAGAGTCCTGAGCAGCCCAGGTGAGGCTCTATCCCCAGGCAGGGCTTGTCCCAGGGAAACCCGTGACTTTTCCGTTTCAGGCCAAACCCAAAGGACTTTTCCTCTCACCTCTGCTTTCCAGCCAGCCCTTGGGCTCTGCCACCGCAGCCCCTCCAGGCAGCCCAGTCTCCCCCTGCTTGCATGGGAGCGGGGTGCAGGCAGGGCATCCCCCGGTGACTCCGACCCTCTCTCCCCACCCAGGTACCTACCTGACCCACGAGGCCAAGGGATCAGACGACGCCCCAGATGCTGACACAGCCATCATCAATGCAGAGGGCGGCCAAGCCAGCGGCGACGACAAGAAGGAGTATTTCATCTAGGGGCGTCAGAGAGAGTGAGAAATGGAGCCAACAGACCCCAATGGAAACGGAAACCAGACCACAAACCCCACTCAACCCAACAGATTTTCTCTCGCGCCCGGCACGGGCAGACAGACGGACAGAGGGATGGCGGGACAGAGAGCAGAGAGTGACCGGCCTGAGACATGATGCTTCTTCTTGAACTTGTACAAAACGTTATTACTATGAACAGCGAAAGCCCCGGCCCCATTTGCTTGCTTGCACCTCCATCCCTGTGACCGGCGCTCACACAAAACACAGACCAACCAGTGAGTGAGCGACTTTCCTTTTTCCTTTGGACCTTTGCTTTGGTTTCGTGGCTGCTCTTTGCTTTGGGCCCTTGGTTGGGATGTTGGGCTGGGGTCTATGTAGCTCTTTCCTTTGTTTCTCTCCATTTTGGTTTCTTTGACATCCAAGGATAAAATCAGCTCCAGGCTCTGGCGCAAGCTCGAGGCAGCTGGGAGGCCCCTCTCATGAACGCTTGCCCCATGCCTCCCACCGAGAGCCGGGACCCGCGTTCCCATTGCTCCCCCCAGCCTCAGCTGCTGCGTGATCGCCCCCTCCCCAGCTGGGATGGGGACCGTGGCCGGTGGGACAGGAGCAGGATGCCGACCGACAGCGTCTCTGCCTCCGAGGTCTTTGTGTGTGGCTGAGGTTGAGCAGGGAGGGACCCCAGCCCCTGCCCTGATTTTATCCTTGGTGGTTCTTGTTGAACAGTGTCCATTTGGGAGGAGAGCTGTCCTCGTGTGGTAGATGTGTGACCAGGAGGGGCGAGCTTCCAGGGTGGGATCCGCTGAGGCCCCCAGAGAGACTGGGAGCTGCTGGGCACTGCAGCTCCCCGGTCCCACCCCAGTGGGAGGGGGGAGGGCAGAGGTTTGGGGGCGAATCCAGAGGAAAGGCCCCAGCTTTACAAATTCGAAACATCAATTTAAACCATCTATTGAGATGTTCAGTGCAGGAGGCCACCTGTGCCGGGAGCACCAGGCAGAGCTGGGAGAACCGGTGGGCCTGTGGCCATCACCACTGCCCTCTTCGCTGGGCTGGCTCTGGGGCTTCTGCAGCCTCTGGAAAGGTAATTCAGACCCTGAGAGTGGCTTCAGCCAGCGCTCACGCAGCCAGTGGCACCACGGGAGCTGAGCTGAAGATGACCTGCTCCCGGGAGATGCACAGAGAGGGGCTCCGCCATGGTCTGGTTCTTGGAGCTGTCTGTCCACCTTCCCTCCCTGCCCCTTTCCCAGGGGCCATTTCCCCCTCGGCTCTGAGGGCTACAGACAACAGCAGCCAAAATGCCCGGGTTTAGTGTCTCGGGAGTTTGGGGGCCTACAAGGAGGCTTGGGGGCCTTGCCCCTACCTCCTGTCTGCTTCACTGTCTCTTCCCAGACAAAACCAAGAAGCTTTCCCAACCTCTCCAGCATGTCCCCAGGGTCTGCTTGGCCCACCCCAACCACACGCCCCTAGGATGGGGCTGCACGGGCTCCACACTCCAGCACCTGCAGGACACCGCACACTCCCTGAGGAGAGCCAGCCCCCATCCCTCACCCTTGGGATGAGGTTTTCCAGCTTCCTAGGATCCCAGTATCTCTTGGTCTGGACACAGGGGTTTGCAGGAGCCGCCATTTGGCTGGGCACCCCTTCGATTTCGGGTTGTCTGGGGAAGGAGAGCCCTGCAGGGAGGAGCAAAAGCCCTCGGTGGTGTGGGTAACCTCACCTTGGAGGTAGAGGAAGAACTTGTGTCCTTTTCCGTGGGGTACCAGGTGCCCGTGGGGCAGGTAGTGTTGCTCGCATCCAGACCCTGCGAGCACGTGGCAGGAGGAGGATGCCCACGGGGAAGCCATTGCAGAGTGAGTGGGGCTGGAAGGGCGCTGGGGCCAAACAGATGAGGAAGAGGAGGCACGGCTCGTTTGCAGGCACAGAGTGTGAATGAACGATGCATTTGTGGCACGTGCACAGATGTGACTAGGTTCACTGTGGCTAAAACGTGTCAGGAGCACGCAGGCAGCAGGGTGTTAGCACCTCGAGAGAGAAGTGCACAAAGCCTTCATCGTACACGGCGAAGAAAACTTGTGGTTTTCTCGGTGCTCCTCCCTTCCCATCTCTGGAGGAGGACCTTGGCCTGGAGTCCCAACGGTAGCTCCAAGCTCGTTTGGAGGGATGCAACCGTTGCTGCCGGAGATAACACTGCAGATGTCAATGCTGTTAACTACTGCACTGCACACTGAGCATGTATGAATGTGCGACCTGACGCTTCGCTGAAGATCTTAAACATCCACTACTGAATAGGCGTAATTCCTTCAAATAAAAATGCAAGGATGTGTTTTCAAGTACAATTTAATCTCATTGTAAGTCTACGTGCTGTAGATGGTTACAGAAAAAGCCCCAACCTTGGGGTCTGGGAGGGAAGGGGGCTGACTGGTCCCTAGGGGAAGGGAGGTGGGAGCCAAGGTGGGACAGGGGTGTTTGTGTCCCTTCAAGGCAGTGTGGGCACAGTTGTGGCTGGTTTCTCCCCAGCACCACTGCTCCAGAGCTGCTTCAAGGGCTGACACTGGTGGTCACCGTTTTGTCCTGGTGAGACCAGTCAGGATTTGGCCTTTTTGAGATGCCGCATGGTATGGGACGTGGCAGGCTGCAGCATGAGGAGGACCGGGCACAGGCAGGGCAGCGGGGCGGGACCAAGGATGAGCGAGGTCTCACCCCAGGTGGACCCATTGTCCTGCTGTGACCATGGCGAGAGCCTGAGCTACAGCCCCAGGCGTTGCTGGTCCTGGGAGTAGTGGGAGCACGAATGTGAGGCTGCGTCTGCAAGCAGAAGCCAAAGCGCTTTGGTAGATGCGAGAGAGCAGTAGACGCTGCCACAGGCATGAGGGTGATGGAGGCTCTGTGTCACTTGTGAGGGGGTGACAGATACACCAAGTCACAGATGTGAAGATGGGATGAGCGCGGGGGCTCACGGGGACACCGTCATGAGGCTGCAAAGGGGCACGTCACAGTGTGGGAGGGTGCAGTGATGGTGCTCCCACTGTGCTGGGCAAAGGTGTGATGGGACACACCGTGTCATGAGCGTGATGGAGAAACCAGTTTGCGAGTTTGAGGCCCTGATGGTCATGTCATGAGTGTGAGGTGTGGTGGGGAACGCCATTTTGGGAGTCCAGGGGCATGGTGGGGTACACCGTGTGTTGAGTCTTTTGGGGCGATGAATACACCACGTCACCGGTGTGCAGAGGAACAGGTACAGTCTCGTGAGTGGGAGCACAACGGGTGTCAGCCGTGAGCTGCATCACACCGTGAGCGTGTTAGGGTGATGTGAGGGAGCACGGTGGGTGTGTTAGGGTGATGGGGGGTGGTGGTGGTACACCCTGTGTTGGATCTGGGGCCCATCCTGTTGTACGTGTGCGCAGCGCAGAGGTACAGTGGGTCAGGGCTGTCAAGGAGGGTTGGGTACACCATGTCCTAAGTACAGGAGATGATGTGGATCATGTGAAGGGGTGAGAAGCCACACCTTGATGCTAGCATGGGGGTGACACCACACACCGTCAGCAGTGCGGGGAGGTGGTGGGGTACACGGTGTCACTGATGTGGCTGGTGGTGGATGCGCCACACTGTGGAAGGGAAGAAGCAATGGGGCAGGTGGTGCTGCTGGGGTGGTGACGTGAGGAACGGGTTGTCACAGGGGAGAGGGGACACCAGCCTCTTGTCCCTCCCTGCCAGTGCCCAGCATAACCAGGTGTTGTCACTGCATGGCTGGGAGAGCCCAAGGCACCAGCCACCTCCCTGGGTCTCGGTGGTCCCTTCAGGAGTGAGGGGTCCTTGCTGGCTACACAGGCAGGGGACCTCCAGCCACGTGTCCACCCTGTGCCACCATGGTCATTTGTGCTGGGCCTGGGGCATGCAAACTGGGACACAGCCAGGGCCAGCACGGGGGGAGCGAGGAGGATTTGGGACCCTGTGGCCATCATTTGCACCCAGGCCTGTTAACTCCCGCTCACCAGCCCCAGCGAGGCTCCGGCCACTTCCCGGCCGGCACTGAACTCTCAATAGACACGAAAGCCATATTTGTAGGGAGCTCTGGAGATGCCGTGGGGTGGCAGCGGGGCAGGGCAGAGGACGGTCTGTGTTGTTGTGCTGTGTTCTTGTATGTACATAAAAGGGAGATGACGAACGTTGATGTGACTTTATAACCTTTCTAATATCCTGTGCTAATCTCGGAAAATAATCCTATAAATATATCTGGATTACACACATTACCTGCCTGCACGTCTCTGCTTATGCCTGCATGCGCCGGCCGCTGCCGGGCCCCAGGAGGTGTCGTGGCCGTGATCTCCCCTGGGTGAGGGGGATTCGGGGCACTGAGACCAAGGGAGGGGACAGAGCTCAGCCTGGTGGGGGGACACAGCTCGTCCCCATGCACAGCATGGGAAGGCATGGCTGAGCCCATCGCACAGCCNCGCCTCAGCCCCCCAGTGCCCTAAACTGCCATCTCCATCAGCTGCCAGTCCCCGGACCCCCGTGCCGGGCCCCTGTGCAGACTCACAGCCCTTTCACCCCCAGATCTCCCCACCTGGTCCACCAGACCCCCGCTGCAGACACCCAGCCCCTGAGCCCTGCCCAGCCCCACCGCCCTCCAGGGATGCTCCCACCAGGCATAAGGGCCACCAAGTGCCACCGGTTCCTGCCAGGCCCCCACCAAGCTGGGCTTGCTGCCTGCTGCAGCCCGGGGAGCCCGTGACTCAGCCCCGGTGCCACAGCATGACCCTGCAGGATCCGGCTGCCCAGCGGGGCGTCCTGGGGAAGAACAGCGGATTTCCTTGTAGTACAGGAGCTGAAATCACCGTGGGCCCGAGCTGCGGTGTCACAGGGTCCCCTCGGCAGCCACGCGCATCCTGCAGCCACAATACTCGCCCTACGCCCAGGAGCCGGGCTTGCATGCAGCCGGCATCCCCGGGATGAAACGCTGGACACGCCTGAGTCCAGGCCAGCAATAGGACCATCCGCACAGCCAGGGCGCCTGTAAATACAATTCCTAATTAATTTAAGGTGTTCTGCCAAGGAGTGATTGTTTCCTGCTCGAGAAATTGCAGGCTTGTGCCGGCGGCTCACTGGCTTTACCGGCAGCAGTGCCCTGCGTGTTTCCTTCAGGCCCTGGCAAAGGGGATTGCCAGACCAGGACGACCGCTATTAACGAGGCAGCTCTTATCTCATTACTGCAGTCCTTTGCCTCCCTTTGGAGCGGGAGGAGCGGGGGCCGAGGGAGAGTGAGCGGAGCAGGCACCGCTGTGCCAGGCGGCTCTTGGAGAGCGTGCCCCACTGCGTGGTGCCCGTCGGAGAGCACACAGCCCTGAGAGCACGCACCCTGCACCGCTGGGCGCAGCACCCTGCAGAGAGCACGCGCGGCTGAGCATCGGCTGCCACGCACAGCCCCCGTTGGAGACCCCAGCCAAAGGAGCAGGTGCCGTCCAGGGACACACACCATGGGCAACTGCATTCCAGTGGTAAGTGCCTCTCCCTCCTCTGCTGCTTCTCCCCAGTGATTTCCCCATCCTGCTGGACACGAGGGCTGGGGCCGTGTGGGTGTGCGGTGCTGAGCAGGGCCACGGCTCGCAGTGAGCACTGCCAGCAAAAACTCGCTTTTGATGGCTCAGTGGGTTTGTACTCACTGGCTGCAGGGTTTGCAACCCTCCTTTGAGGCTGTAAGAAAATTCGAGCTTTCATGCACAGTGGGGCTAGCCTGGGACAATTCCATGCCCCAAAGGTATCAGCTGCAGGCGGCCTCCCTTCTCCCAGCAGCGTGTCCCTCCCTGATAAATTGCCCTACTCAACCTGCATCAGGGCTGTGCACGAATTCCCTGGCAGCAGTGGGGCAGCAGCTCCACGACGGGGAGCAGCAGGCTGTCAGAAGGGATGGCTCAAGCGATGCCATGGGATGCGGGCACCTGTGGCTGGTTGAGCACATCCCTGTCTGATGCCCACTGGTCTCCTTCGCAGAGCCCCAATGTCCTGGAGAGTGAGAACTCCCTGGACCTGCTGGACATCCTGGGCAACTTCTCCTACGACGACAGCAACATGACCTTCCTCCTGGACTATGATTCTGCACCCTGCCACAACCAGTACTGTCCCCTCTTCCAGCACGTGGCCCCCACCTTCCTGGCCATCACCTGTGCTGCAGCCACCCTAGGCACCGGGGCGCTGCTTGTGGCACTGGCCAAGCGGCCACATGCCTGGGGCTGGCCCCAGAGCCGAGCACTGGTGGCCCAGCTGGCAGTGGGGATGGCTCTCTTTGCTGCCCTGCTGCCACCGGTTGCGGTGGGCATCAGGCAGGGCTGGCGGCTGGGCACAGGGCTGTGCAGGCTCACCCACCTGCTGTGGCACTGGAGCCTCTTCGCCCAGGGGCTGCTGGTGGTCAGCGGCACCTGCAGCACCGCCTGGTGCCGCTGGGACCCCCGGAGCCGGCGGCTGGCTGTGGCTGTGTGGGCTGGGGCACTGCTGCTGGCGACGCCGGTGGCTCTCGCCAGCGGCACGGTGGATGGCGTGGAGACAAGCTGCATCCGCCGGAGTGTGGACATCCGCTCCCCAGTGTACCTGCTGCACCTCGCCCTCTGCCTCTGCCTCTTCCTGCTGCTGCCAGCAGTGCTGCTGGTGGCTGCATTGGCCATGCCGCGGCTGAGGGCAGGCTGGGAGCCAGGCATTGGTGCAAGCTGGTTCTTCTTTGGGCTCTGGGTGCCTTATGGCGTGGGGCTGGCTGTGGATTCCCTCCTGCAAGCCCAGCTGCTGCAGCCCACCTGCAGCATCTTCGAGCACTTTGACTACGTGCTGGGGCTGAGCGAGGGGCTAGGGGTGCTGCACTGCTGCCTGGGGCCCGCAGCGCTGCTCGCTGCCCAGCTCTGCCGCCACAGGGCAGGCGCCAGTGGCAGCTGCTGAGTTCCTGGTGCTGCAGCCAAGGGCCCCGTTCAGGCTCCTGGCCCCTTGGGCCCCAGCACCATCCCCTCTCGCCACGGTATTCCCACCAGCCCCTCAGCTTCTGCCCCACAGGCAGCGCTCCCCCAGAACCCAGGGGAGGGCAGCATGGCCATCAGGCTTGGAGCCTCTCCTCCCTCCATCCCCTTCCTTGGGGTCTCAGCCCCACTGTTTGGGGTCAGACACCCTGATTTGCTCAATGGAGGTAGCCCTGGGGTGCCTCAAGCATGTCCCCGAGACCCCAGAGGGTGTCAGCCCCAGGCTCCCGCGTGCCTGCAGGGACCCCTGAGGCTCTGCCCCAGCACCCCCAGCTCCGCAGGGAGATTCCAGCAGGAAGATGGGGCAGCAGCGATGTGAAGCAACAGAGGATTTTTCAGTCCCTCCTGACAAGCTGAGATAAGTGTCATATCTGAGATCAGCCAGTGGGAATTATGTACAATATATACGTCTGCAAGAACCACTTGCCCAGCTCAGTTAATGGCAGGGGCTGGGAGGTGCGGGGGGTCACAAGGGGTGACATCCATCACCTCCGGCCAGGCTCCTGCAGGCTGAGGGACGGGAAACGGGAGGCGTGTGCTCCTCATGCCTCCACATTAGCAGGAAAAGTTCATAATGACACTCTGTAGTCTATTAGCGGGAAACAAGGTAATTTATATCCAGCGCTGGAGTCATCTGAGCCGTGCTCCTCCATTCCCACGAGGGACGCCCGCGTGCAGTCACAAGGCACACGAGATGTGAAATGGGTGTGGATGGAGAGCTGGAGGGGGGCATGGAGGGTCCCTGCAGCTGGGATCTGCCCACCCATGGGGTCTGCGGTCCGGCATGGTGTCACACTAGGAACTGCCTCAGCTGAGGCAAACCATGCAGGACCTGGGGGCTCAACCCTGGTAAACCGAGGGACTGACTCGGTGGGGAACAAACCCATGTCCTCCCCAAAAAGGGGGCAGCCACCCATGGCCCAGAGCATCCTGGCACCTGTCCACTGCATCCCCAGCCTGGTGGGGTGCCATCCCAGCACCATCATTACAGACCCTGGAGCAGAAGAAATCCTCCTCCTTCCCAACCAGGCTGCACCCAGGCAGGGGGCACAGCACTCTGCTCCGGTCCTGTCTGCTCACAGGAGGATGCACAGACACCCTCGGAGGACGCGCAGACCACAGACACCCTTGGAGGACACCAGACCCTCAGCTGCTCGGCTTTGCTGCAGTTTCTTCTGCCACCTGGTGCCCATGGCTCTGGCTTTGGGATCCATGCCTTTGGCCGGGACTGGACAAGCAGAGCCTGGAGACATGCCTGAGAGTTGTGGGTCTGGGCAACAGGGTTGGGGACAGCTTCAAACCAGGTCTCTCCCACTGGGGGTTTGCCCCGGGGGAGTGAGAAGAGAGGACCGAGGTGAAGCCACGTGGCCGGGGTGCCCCCACCACCGGGTGGGCACGCGCCCAGGGCACAGCTCCAAGGAGAGCCCCGTGCAGGCGGGTGACCCAGGGTCTTGCATCATGGTGTGAAATCGCTCCTCCCGGGCATGCTAGGCTGCTGGGGATGGGATTGGGGGCTGCGGTTCCCCTCCCACCCTCCGGCCCATAAACCCAGCTGGCAGCAGCCCCACGCCAAGGCAGCTCCTCTCCCAGCACCGACCGCAGTGCCTGGGACCATGGGCCAGCTGCAGCTCTGGCTTGCCGTCCTGGCTGGGCTCTCAGGGATCGTGGCCCAGGAAGGTAGGGGGGTGACACAGGGGGACAGGAGCTGGCACAGGGCTGGGCAGGCTCGGGGGGGACATGGCAGCAGCTCTTAGAGCCCTCTGCTTTGTGCCAGAGGCCGGTCACTGGGGCTGGGGGACGCTGGAGCAAGGCTGGGGTCAGCAGAGGGGACGCCAGAGACACCAAGTCACCTGGGGGGGGGCGGAGGCAGTTGGAGGGGGCTGCAGGACACCCCAACCTCCTGCCACGTCCCCTCTCTCGTCCCCCAGACCTGTACCGAAAGGTGTTTGTCTTCCGGAATGACCCCAGCGATGCCTACGTGGTGCTGAGCGCCAAGCTGGAGCAGCCACTGCAGAACTTCACCGTGTGCCTGCGGTCCTACACTGACCTGACCCGGCCCCACAGCCTCTTCTCCTATGCCACCAAGGCGCAGGACAACGAGATCCTCCTCTTCAAGCCCAAGCCCAGCGAGTACCGGTTCTATGTGGGGGGGAAGTTTGTCACCTTCCGCGTCGCCGAGGGCCGTGGGGACTGGGAGCACGTCTGTGCTAGCTGGGAGTCTGCCACTGGCATTGCTGAGTTTTGGGTCAACGGGAAGCCCTGGCCCCGCAAGGGGCTGCAGAGGGGCTACACAGTGGGGGCAGAGGCGGCCATCCTGCTGGGGCAGGAGCAGGACGCCTTTGGTGGTGGCTTTGATGTCTACAACTCCTTCTCGGGTGAGCTGGCTGACGTCTACCTGTGGGACATGGGGCTGTCCCCAGACAAGATGCGAGCTGCCTACCAGTCCCTGCGCCTGCCACCCGCCATCCTGGCCTGGAAGAGCCTGAGCTACGAGGTGAAAGGCGACGTGGTGGTGAAACCCCGGCTCCGGGAGGTGCTGGGGCCATGAGAGCCAGGTGGGTGCGGGGCTGGGGTGGCCTCAGCCCCTGCTCTCCCCTCCCTGTCCCCATCACCCCTTCACCTCCGCAGCCCGCAAAGAAGGTGCCGTCTGTGTGCTCCAGCTGAGGAGCTCCTGTGGGGATGGGGCTCAGATGGAGCTGGGGAGGGCTAGGGGCATCGTTCAGCCTGGCATGGTCCCCCTGAGTGCCAGCACCCACCACCAACCTGTAACTAACGCCTGGGGCATCCTTTCCCTCCCCCACGCCCCCCCAAGCCACTAGGCAGCCAGCTCCCAGGTG
This sequence comes from Chionis minor, assembly GCA_013398295.1. NCBI lineage: Eukaryota > Metazoa > Chordata > Aves > Charadriiformes > Chionidae > Chionis > Chionis minor. The sequence goes on along the minus strand of VZSF01009509.1, from coordinate 1,125 downwards.
GGCAAGATGCAGATCCACCGGCTCCAGCGCTGCCCGACCACGCACCAAATGGCAGACATGATTAGGGACAGGCAGGCAGGGGCCCAGCACAAGCCCTTGGCAACATGGGACCCGTCCCTGATGCCCCTCACCATGCACACCCACCATCCCCGGGCTCCCTGCAAGCCTGCTGTGTCTGCAGGCTCCTGGGCAGGCAAACTGGTCCCGGGCCCCTCACCAGACTGCCCAACAGCCCCACAGGTTGCTGTCCCCGGGGCACTTGGGGATGAAAGTCATGGGCAAACATCACCTTTGCGTAGCCACGCTCCCCCCGGCACAGACCCTGAGCAGCCCCAGAGCCATGGAACGGTGGCTCTGCAGTTCCCCCTCACCACGGAGGTGCCAGCAGCCAGGCTTGGTAGTACCAGGGGGCAGCTGTGGCTCTGCCTCCTCGCCCTCACACTGTTTTTTGGCCTCACTGCCCCTGAGGTAGGGACAGTTTTGCTGCAGAACCTCACCATGTGCCCGCGGACCTACACCAACCTGACCCGGCCCCACAGCCTCTTCTCCTATGCCACCAAGGCGCAGGACAACGAGATCCTGCTCTTCAAGCCCAAGCCCAGCAAGTACCAGCTCTGCGTGGAAGGAAAGTTTGTGTCCTTTGGCGTTCCCAGGGGCATCATGGCAAGTGAGCGCATCCACACCAGCTGGGAGTCCACCACTGGCTTTGTGGGCTTTTGGCTCAACAGGAAGCCCTGGCCCCGCAGTGGGCTGCAGTGGGGCAGCACTGGGGGGACAGTGGTGGCCATGGTGCTAGGGCAGGAGCGGGACACCTTCGGGGGCGGCTCTGATGCCCAGCAGTCCTTCCTGGGGGAAATGTCATCCATGTACGTGTTGGACAGAGGGATCTTCACCTCCGGGGTGACGGTGGCCATGTGGAAATAGCCCTGACCAAGCCTCCATTTTCGGCTGGAGAAACGCCCCCTACAAGACCGTGGGCGAGGTGTACCTGAAGCCCTGATGCCCGGCACGGGGCCGGTGCGCTCCTGTGCTCTCGCTCGTGGCGGCCAGCACGCACTGGGCGAGCTGCAATTGCCATGGGGTCTGCGTCCCCTCCCTTCCCTGCTGTGTAACTGCCCCCCCCCC
>VZSF01009506.1:0-12307 GCA_013398295.1 Chionis minor | reverse complement strand
GCTGGGGCCGGGCCGGCCGCGCTCCCCGGGGACGCGGGGGGACTGGGGGCAGCGGGGCGCAGCAGCGGGCGCTGGGGCCGCGGTGCTGGGACGGGGCAGAGCCGCGGGGCCGCTGCGGGGGGCAGAGGCGTGATTCCCCCGGCGGGACCCGCTCCCAGCGTGCGAGCGGCTCCGGGGCCCCCGGGGGTGCACGTGTCCCCGCACGCAGGGCAGCTGTGGCAGCCACATCCTGTGCGAGCGTGGGATGTGGTGAGGTGGCCGTGGGGCTCTGCCCGCCTGCTCCGCCGTGCGGCTTCATCCTCGTTTGGGCAGGTGGGTGCCTGCGGGCCCCCTCCTCTCTCAGCTGTGTCCCCAGGGCTCTGCACAGCCCCTGGCTCTCCTGTGCCTGTCCCCAGGCTGCGCCGGCACCCGCTGCAGCCCCCATCAGAAGCACGGCCCTGTCAGGGCTTGGGGCTGCACCGGGGCAGGGGCTGGGGAAGGATAGCTGGGGGGCTGCTCGGCCAGACAGAGCCCCTGGTGAGTGGGGGGCCCGGCCTGCAGACCCCTCTTGCCCTGCAGAGAGCTCCCCGGCAGCTGGCATGGGGTGGGTGAGCAGCAGGGCACGTTCCACAGGCAACTCGGATTCAGCGCCAGCAGCTGCTGGGCCCAGCTCCATTGTCCAGCGCTGGGGCTGTGGCATGGTGGGGGCCGCCCACATGTGTCTGGGCTGTCTGTGCTGCCAGGAGAAGGTGGCTAAATCCAGTTGCCACCGGCCAGCGGAGCCCATCCTGTGCTGGCTGCTGGCTGGGCAGCCTGGGAGGGTGCAGTGGTTTGGGCCGGGCCGGCTCTGGCAGCGAGGCGCGGGCAGCTGGGAGCGCTGCCTGGCTCTATGTGCTGCGGTTCGTGGGCGCGGACGTGGCCCTGCCGCGTGCTCCCGTGACCGCCGGCCACGGTTGTGGTGGCACCAGCAGATCCGAGACCTGCCGAGTTGGACCGGAGGCCCGGGAGCCAGCAGGACAGCCCAGCTCGGCGCCATGCCACGCAGTGCCACACCGCACCGAGCCACACTGCCCGGCCCTGCCTGCACAGACCGGTTCCAGACAAGCTCTGCCCACCTGCAGAGGCTGCTTTGGCTGCAGGGGCTGCAGCTCACAGGCAGCACCTGGGGGTCCCAACCCGGACCCCCAGGGCTGCCACGGGGAGCCGGGCGGGGGGCACAGGCCAGCCACTCTGTTGGCGGCAGCGCGCCCGGTAGTGGCTCCTGGGGAGCATGGCCGCTTGGGGCTTGCGGTTGGTGGGAGGGAGGAGCTGGCAAGCTGCTCCCCTGGAAGCGCTGGATGTGCCTCCAGCAGGTTTGTCTGGAAGAAGCAGGTCTTGTCCTAACAGGTCCCCTGGCAGCCGGCATGGGCTCCCGCAGCTCCCAGGGCCGAGACAGCTCTGCGGGACACGGGGGCCCCCACTGCCCCTCCGCTGCCTGCCCTGGGCTGTGCCTGCCGTGGGCGGCATCGCCCTGCTGCTGGGGCGCGGGACCCCTCACAGGAGGGTGCCCCGGGTGGGGTCAGCATCCTTCCCTCCGCTGCTGCAGGAGACCCCGGGCAGCTGCTGGGCCAGGGGCCAGCTGAGCCGTGGGCACGGGGGAGATGCTGTCCAGTCCAGCAGCAGCCAGGGCTCGCAGAGTGACAGGGGAGGGGGAGAGGAGCAAGATGCGGCTCCACAGCAGCTGGAGCCCTCGCCCTGGCTTGTGCCAAGCGGGGGCTTGCGGGAAGCCCAGGGCCATCCCAGAAGGGATCTGGGAGCAGGCAGGGGGTTGGGGAAGGTCAGGGCATCCCTGGGGCAATGGGGGTCAGGGGTGAGGGAGTTGGCAGGATGAGTCAGCCCGACGTGTCCCGCTGACACAGCCAGGCCCATCTGATTCAGAGCAGCTGCGGGAGAGGAAGGGCTTCCGGGGCCAGGCCACCCACGCGGGACGGGCACACAGGTGTTCCGTGAGTCAGCCGGCAGCCTCTGCCCCGGTGTCCGACGCTGGCAGCCACCGGGCTGCCCCACGGGCCAGGGTGGGCAGCCAGTCCTGGCACTCATCCCTCCCTGCTGTGAGCTTGGAGTCCCCATGGGGCTGGGCTGGGCCGCTGGCGCTGCAGGGCTGAGCCCCGGGGGCTGCGTGTGTCCGGGCGAGCGCAGACCCGGCTGCGCTGCCCAGTGCTGGGCAGGGCTGCGGCGGCGTGCCCCGGGGCTGTCCCCAGGGGCTGGGATAAGGCAGTGGCTCGTGCTCACAGCAGTGCGGGTGCTGCCCTCAGGTGCTGTCGTGGCTGTGCACAGTTCAGCTGTGCCGCCTGTGTCTGACCGCGGTGGGGAGAGCTGGATCCAGCCCTGGCAGCTCCAGGTGGGCAGCGTGGCTGAGGTGGGAGGCCAGGGCAGCGGTGACGAGCAGAGGAGCCAGGAGCGAGCCGTGGCACTGGGGCCCTGGGGGGTCAGGTGCCATCCCGCGCGGGCTGCATGAGGCTGATGCCTGTCACTCTCCCTCCTCAGACTCGGCTGAGCGGGTTGTGCAGCGGTTCGAGGTGCCTGGTGTGTCCAACTACACAGCGCTGCTGCTGAGCCCAGATGGCGGCACCCTCTACCTGGGGGCGCGTGAGCTGCTCGTTGCCGTCAACACCAGCCAATTCCAGGCTGGGGCACCAGCACGCAGGGTGAGCCTGCGGCGGGGGGCTGAGCCCCGCCTGGGACGTGAAGACCCCGGGGCTGGGCTGCCCGTGGGGAGGAAAGGGGGCACCGAGCCAGCTCTAGTGCATGGAGTTCCCTCCCTGGTGCTCCCCAGCAGCACTCGGGATCTGTGCAAGCTGACGCACATTCCGGAGCTGGTTGGGAGGTTGCAGAGGCAGCTGCCCTGGATGTCCTGGGCACGGGGTGCTTGGGACAGCCAGTGGCTGCCTCACCAGTCCGACTGGGATGGGGAGGGCATCGACGCTGGGGGGAAGCGGGGGACGAGCCCCGCCAGCCCGAGGGGTGTGGGGTGTGGGGACTAGCCAGTGACTGTCCCCTCTCTGCAGCTGCCGTGGAGCGCAGATGAGGAGAAGAAGAGGCAGTGCGTGTTCAAGGGCAAGGACCCCCAGGTGAGCCCCACTGCTGGCAGGCATCTGGGGGATGTGGCAGGAGTGGGCAGTGCCCTGTGTCAGGGTGCGTGCAGGCAGGAGGGCTGAGCTGGGTCCTCTCACCCCTGCAGAGAGACTGTCACAACTACATCAAGATGCTGCTGCAACTGAACAGCACCCACCTCTACACCTGCGGGACCTGCGCCTTCAGCCCAGCCTGCGCCTACATCGTGAGCACGGGGAGCGGGGCAGGGGACCACGGGTCCCGCTGCGGGTCTGAGCTCCCCCTCCGCCATCAGGGCCCTGCAGCAGCGGTCCTGGGTGCTGGGGTGGGCGCTGGCAGCGCTGCCGGCTCACAGCCTGGTCCTGTTACAGAACGTGCAGCACTTCAGCCTGGAGCGGGACGCGTCGGGGAGGGTGCTGCTGGAGGATGGGAAGGGACGCTGCCCCTTTGACCCAGAGTACCGGTCCACGGCTGTCATGGTCGGTAAGGCACGCTGCCCCAGGACCCTCGCCCTCTCTGTGGCGCCCGGCTGCTCAGCTGGGCTCAACTGGGGCCGGGCCAGCACGGACCCTAGCGAGGGAGCGGGGCTGTGTCGGGTGGCGTGTGCCGGGTCTCAGCGGGAGCGTCTCTTTGGCAGACGGCGAGCTCTATGCCGGGACTGTCAGCAACTTCCAGGGCAATGAGCCGACCATCTACCGCAGCCAGGAGAGCCGCATTGCCCTCAAGACAGAGAACTCCCTCAACTGGCTGCAGGGTGAGCACCGGGGCTGGCACAGCAGGTCGGGGTCTCCATCTGGAGATGGGGGAGGCGTGGGGGTGGGGGCCGGCCCTGGTAGCAGGGTGACACTGAGGTTGCGTGTGTCCCCAGACCCAGTCTTCGTGGGCTCAGCATACCTGCGGGAGAGCCTGCCCGCTGGCAACCCTGAGGGCGACGATGACAAAGTCTACTTCTTCTTCAGCGAGACTGGGAAGGAGTTTGACTACTTTGAGAACACCATCGTCTCCCGCATCGCACGCGTGTGCAAGGTGGGCACAGGGCAGCAGGGGTGTACATGGAGGGGGTCATGCCCAAAATGTCACTGCTAGGGTCAGGGGGGATGTGGGATGACCCTGCGCATCTCTATCCCCCGGTTCCTGGGCACCCCAGGAGGTGACCAGTGCCCACAGGAGACCCCTCTGGGTCAGTTATGGCTCTGGAGCACACAGCCCAGGGCTGTGGCTCGAGCCCACTGCTCCCACCAGCCCCGTTGGTGGCAGCGGCCCTTCCCCATCTCCTCTGCTCCCTCGCCAGAGGGGACACAAGCCCCGTACACCTCTTGGGTCGTGTTTCCCTTCCCCTCAGCATGCTGCTTGGCTTGTGGCTCCCCAACACTGGGGCTGCTCCCCTGAGGCCTCAGTGCTGCTGCATGGACGGACAGACCCCTGCTCCGCTCGCCCAGCCCCGTGGGGCTCCCCGCCAGCAGGCGGCTGTGGCTTCGTGCTCTGACCCACTGTGCCATGCAGGGGGACCAGGGCGGGGAGCGTGTGCTGCAGCGGCGGTGGACAACCTTCCTGAAGGCGCAGCTGCTCTGCTCGCACCCTGAGGATGGCTTCCCCTTCAACGTGCTGCAGGATGTCTTTGTGCTCACCCCGGGGGAGCTACACTGGAGGGAGACGCTCTTCTATGGGGTCTTCACCTCACAGTGGTGAGTGACGGGTGGGGACTGGTGGGGGACCTGGGAGCACCCAGAGAAGTCGGGGAGATGCAGGTTGGCTCTGGCCACGCTGGGGTTCCTGGGACAGCATAGGGGGCTCAGCAGAGCTGGGGTGCCTGATCTTGCCGTGGGCTTTGCCTCTACCCCACCAGGAACAAGGGCGGCCTGGGCAGCTCGGCCGTGTGCGCGTTCCCCATGCGCAGCGTGCAGCGAGCCTTCGGCGGGCTCTACAAGGAGGTGAACCGCGAGACACAGCAGTGGTACACGGACACTGGCCCTGTGCCGGAGCCCCGGCCGGGCACGGTAGGTTCCTTCTCAGCACCTGCCTGGGCACAGGATGTGGAGCAGCCCCTCGCGCTCTGCTGGTCCTGGTGGCTGCCGTGGCATGGCCACCCTCCTGCTTGCTGTCCCGTGCCCCAGCTGAGCCCCTTCCTCTCTCCCCAGTGCATCACCAGCCACACACGGCACCTGAAGATCAACTCGTCCCTCCAGATGCCAGACCGGGTGCTGAACTTCATCAAGGACCACTTCCTGATGGACAGCCCCGTACGCAGCCAGCCGCTGCTGCTGCAGAGCCACCTGCGCTACCAGCAGATCGGCGTCCACCGTGCGCAAGGCCTCCACAGCACCTACGACGTCCTCTTCCTGGGCACGGGTGGGTGCGGCTGGGGGCTGCTGACGGGGTGGGTGCTGGTGCACCGTGTGCCCCCGGCCCCGCTCAGCACGGCCCTTGTGTTTGCAGATGACGGCCGGCTGCACAAGGCTGTGCATGTGAACCGTGGGGTGCACATCATCGAGGAGATCCGCCTCTTCCCCGCCAGCCAGCCCGTTCTCCAGCTGCTTCTGGACCAGGACCAGGCAGGAGCCGGGCATGGGTGCACCAGGGCTGGGCTGAGGGTGGGGGCATGTTGGGGGCTTAGCCTGTGCGGGGCAGGTCCTGTTCATGGGCTGTGGGCCAGGGAGCCCGGGAGGACAGGGATGTGCAGGAGCTGACCCTGCTGCACGGCACCAGGACCACCCACCGACTCCATTGTACCTCTTCCCACAGGGCCTGGTCTACGCAGCCAGCTACACGGCGGTGGCTCAGGTGCCCTTTGCCAACTGCAGCCTGTACCGCAGCTGTGGGGAGTGCGTGCTGGCACGGGACCCCTTCTGTGCCTGGAGCCGGGGCGCCTGCCGCAGGACCACCCTGCACTCCCTGGCGCACCCCCAGTAAGTGCTGCACCCTTTCTCCATACCCCGGCACCCTGCGACACCCTGCGGCACCCCAACACCCTGACCTCTCTCTGTCCCCAGGCTCTGGGCACAGGACATCGAGAACGCTGACACGGAGCGTCTCTGCCAGCTGGTGAATGCCTCCCAGCCCCGTCCCCGCATCCTCCTGCCCCCAGGTGAGCTCCGGCACATTCTGCCCCTGGGGCTGGGGCCGCTGATGGCTCCCACATGCCCCAGGCTCCTGTTTGGCACCCACCATCACCCTCGCACCACCAGGGTCCCCACAGCCTTGCTGACGTCCCCATGCGTTCTCTCCCCCCAGCCTCGGGCTCCCCATGCCAGCGAATCCAGCTGCCACCCAATGCAGTGCGGCCACTGCCATGCCGGCTGCTCTCCAACCTGGCCTCGCGGCGCTGGCTGCATGACGGGGCGCCTGTCAACGCCTCCTACTTGGTGCTGCCCGATGGAGCCCTCATCCTGGTGGGCAGCCCCGAGCGCGCGGGCACCTACGAGTGCTGGTCGCTGGAGGAGGGCTTCCACAAGCTGATGGCCAGCTACTGCGTGGGTGTGCAGGAGCCAGCCCACGGGCTGCCAGACCCCGGCAGGAAGGTGGCCGCCGGCCGGGATGCCCTGGAGACCGTCAGCACGTCCCGGAGCACCTCCGCAGTGGGCAGCGCTGCAGCCCGGCTGGACGGCAAGACCTACTGGACTGAGTTCCTGGTGATGTGCGTGCTTTTTGCCACCGCTGTCCTTGTGCTGGCACTCTTCCTCCTCCACCGGCATCGTGATGGCATGAAAGCCTTGCTGGAGCCTGGTGACCCTGGCCGGCACCAGAAGCCACCCCGCAAGCCAGTGGAGAGTCTGCCCCTGAACGGCAGCAGCCTGCCCAGCACGGTGCCTGAGCACAAGGGCTACCAGGCCCTGCAGGACAACTACATCGTCAGCACCCCTGTGCACGAGCCCCCGGGCCCCCCACGCACCTTCTCCGAATCAGAGAAGAGGCCCCTCCATGTCCGGGACAGCTTCGTGGAGGTGTCTCCTGCCTGCCAAAGACCCAGGGTGCGCCTGGGCTCCGAGATCCAGGACTCAGTGGTGTGACAGGGACAAGAGCCGAGCCCTCAGCCACGACCGCCTCTGCTCTGCTGAGCCTCGTCAGACCGCGGCGCCGCAGCTGGGGTCCGTGTTGTCTGTGTGTGCATGCCTGGAGCCTGCGCCCCGCTGCGGCACCCACCCAGCCAAGCAGGGACCGTCCCACCTCGTCCCATCGGGGCTCAGCTCCCCTGGGAGCTCCCCAGGCATTGCCTTGGCTACTCCGGCCCCGCTCCTTGGGAAGGTGCTGGCAGCTCTGGGTGCAAGGGGTGCTGCGTGCCTTGCAGAGATGTGCAGGACTTTTCTCCCAGCCCGGCATTCCCACTGTGGGAGATGGACACGGTGCCTGGCTCAGGCTGCTGGTGCGGCCCCAGCTCTGCTGGCTCCACGGGGCCCCAGCCCCCTCTATGCAGAGGGCAGGAGGGGGCAGCTGCAGCCCCCTTGTGCCCCGACTCACTGTGATGTCCCGCTGCAGGACCTGGAGCCATGCATGTGGCTGGGCGGTGCCGGCGCAGCGACCCGGTGGCATGTGCTGTGTGTCTGTGCTTCGTTTGTTTTTAATACGTTGAAAATGTGAATTGTGTCCCGGGGAGGGAGCAGGAAGTGGCACTCGCCCTGTGCCAGGCTGGGCAGCAGCTCGCCACCACGTCCCCATGTGCGTGTGCAGAAACGTCTGTGGTTTTTATATAAAGTCCAGGTGTCTCCTTTGTACGTGTGTGTGCTGCTGCACCCATGCAGCCAGTGGGGCTGGGCACCTTCCTGGGACTGACCGTGGCTGGGGGCCCATCCCGACAGCTCCGTGGAGAGGAATCGTGTCCAGCTTGCACTGCGGTCTGGGGAAAAACCTGCCCATGGCCGGCTGCTCCTTCCCAGGTAGGGACAGATGGGGCAGGAGGATTGTGCTGGCGGTCAGATCTCCTGCAGTCCACAAAGTCCCTGTGTGCTTGGCTGAGCGTTGGCCTGGGTCACATGGGTCTGCACAGGGAGGTGCCTGCGTGTCCTTGCAGTGAAGTTGCCCAGGGCTGGTGCCAGGGGGTCCCTGGGACCCCGCTGTCAGGGTGTCGTGTGTCCATGGCAGCAAGCTCGGGCAGCACTTGGCTGTTTGGGTGCATAGAGAGGCGTGCTGCATCGGGCAGTCTGGTGGGAGCGGAGCGGAGTGGAGTGACCCCCGCAGTGGGGAGAGCTACCGAGCGATGGGTGATGCTGTCCCAGCACCCTGAGAAACGGAGAAAGGCAGAGGTGCCTGGGCTGGGAGTGGGGCAGCCCCTTTCTGCAGGACCATGGTGGTGTGCTGCACATGGGACCCTGCTGCCAGCATAGGGGCAGGCAGGTCCTTGTCCCTGTCCCATACAGCTGCAGGCAGACCCCAGCAGGACCCAACTCCATGATGGCTAATGACCGGGACCTGCAATGTGGTGCTGCTCGTGATCTCTCCTGCCTGGGAAGCGCCGGCAGCGCGAGCAGAGGGCTGGGGGAAGCCATGAGCTCCACACCAAGCTGGCATGTTGGGACAGGCCATCCCCCAGGGACCAGCACTGCCTTGCTCCCGGCTGGACCAGCACACTGAACTTCCTGCCCAGCCTGTTCTGGGACATCAAAAAAGCCACCGGAGGCGTTGGCTGGTGCTGTGCCAGCAGACGTGGCCCCCGGGGCCGCAGGGGCACAGGCCACGGCAGGCAGATACCATCAGCACCGCAGGGCACCGAGCTGGAAGGGCCAGCACTGCCGGGAGCGAGAAGCTGGTACGTGAGAAACAGCCGCGCCGGTGCCCCGAGACAGCCATCAGCCGCTCTGCCCCGGCACGGGCGCTCCCGCGGGGCCAGCCAGGCCCCAGGCACCGCACCGGCCCCAGCATGTGGTGCCACAGCCCGGCCATTGCCTCACGGAGTGACTCCGGTGAGAAGGCGTGCCAGCGCGGCGGGAGCGGCGCGGAGGGGGTCGGGGGCTCGCTGCGAAGCGCAGGCAGGGCTGTTGCCCGCGGCTGGCAGCAGGCCAGGGCAGCGCCTGATGGATGAACAGGCACAAAGGGCTCCAGCGCTGCCCGCAGCAAAGGTAGCTGCTCGCCTGCCCTGGATTTCCCTTTGTGCCTCTTGCTGGAGAGCCGAGCTCTTTGTGCTGCTGAGAACAGCCCCCGGTTTTAGAGGAGGGAGGTGGCCCACGGAAAGGGCTGTCAGCGAGCAGGACGTGGAGCCCGTCCCCTGGAGCCGCGGCTGGCGTGCAGGCAGAGGGGCCCGGCAGGAGGCTGTGTCCCCAGCACCCCCGTGGCACTGGTCCCGCAGCTCTGCCGGAGCAGCCCCCTCCACCATCCCGCAGCCAGACAAAGGCGGCACAGAGCAGAGGGTGAAACCAGAGCCCTTTATTTGTGTCCTCGCAGGAGCAGGAGGAGGAAGAGGCCAGGGCAGGCAGAGCAGCTGCTGAATTTGAGCCAGAGAAGGGGGCAGAGAGGAAAAGAGGAGAGAGAGGAGAGCAGGCCCTGAGAACGGTCAGTGCCAAGGCAGCACAGGGTAAACCCAGCTATGCTGCCTTGCCGGTCGGTGGAGGAAGGTGCCCTGCGTCCTGCGCAGTGGTGGGGTGACAGCTCTGCTCCTGGGATGGCATGTCTGCAGTGCCACTTGGGTTATTGCTTAGAGAAACGGATCCACATTTGGGTTATTGCTCAGAGAAATGGATCCAGGTTGCGGCAAGGAGGCCCCCGGGAAGACGGAAGAGCCAGGCAAGGTGGCTTGCTAGTGGAAGGCACAAATTGGTACTGAGGGCAGAGGGAGGCTGTGCTCAGTGCAGCGTGGCCCCTGGCCAAGAGCACTTCTGTGAGCCTCCCTCCACACACAGAGCTGCCCTTGGTTTGCATAAGGAGTTAAAATCCGATCCTGGGAGAGCAGAACTCCTGCCTGCTCTGGCAGACTGGGCTCAGGCTGCAGGCAAGGCAGCTTCCCGGTGCCCACCTCTGCAGGCCGCGGAGACGCCTGACATCTCGCCTGCCAGGAGGGAAAGGGGAGCCGGAGGGTGTCCTGCCTAAGGCACTGTGTGGCACTGCTGGGCTGGTGAGGAGCAGGGGCCTCTGTCGTTCTGCTCGCTAGAAGAGGAAACATCTAAGACCACGAAGAGCTGCAACAGCTGGAAGAGCAGTTTTGCTGGAGCGCCACAGGGCTCTCACAGGACGATCTTGAAGGAGCTAAAAGAGACACAACATGTTCTGTACCTCCTTGCTGGATCACACACAAGTGGTTTGCAAGCACCTAGTGCTGCAGGGAGGCAACATTGCCCTGTGCAGGAGAGGCTCTCTGCAGAGCTAGCACAGGATGCAGCTCGCTCTGCTCTTACAGGAGACCTCGTACAGGGTAGCCTTGCCTTACTACCACCGAGAGCTCTGCCCCAAGGCCAGCACAGCAATCAGGGCAGGCAAACACCCAGGCAGGCCCCCTGGGACAAGCTGTACCACTGGAGACCACTGTACCTGGCAAAGTCTGGGGAGCGGGAGATGACATGCTGGAACTCAGAGAGGTTGATGGTGCCGTCCTTGTCGATGTCGGACTCCTCCAGGATCTGCAGGGGAGGGAAAGGCAAGAGGTGAGCTCTGCGTGGCCAGGACCATGCAGTGGCCTATGCCCCACCTGACAGTCCTCACGTTTTGGATGAGCTGCTCCATCTCCGCATTGCTCAGCCGGGACTCCTCGCCTTGCCCCGTCAGACAGTTCACCAGTTTCTCCAGGTCCTTTCTGTCCAGCGTCCCATCATCATCAAAGTCTTTGGCGAGACAAAAGTTAAGTTTTGGCAGTGCCACGGTGACCCCAGAGAGTCACGAGCACCCACATTTGGCGAGGAGAGGGCCTGGGTCAGCTGGGGACACAGCAGGCTCCATGCTGCACCTCTCAGTGCATGTCATCACACCAAATCAGTGGTTCCCACAGGGAGTTCTTAAAGCCACCATCCCTGTGGGCGCTCTGAGGACACTGCTAGCACTTCTGAACAAGGATTCATACCAACCACTGCCCCCCCCGAGGTGTGGGGACCCCAGGACACGGCATCCACACCCAGTCTTACCAAAGATACGGAAGGCATAGTGGGATTTGATGTCTGAGGTAGCAGAGTCGCTGAAGACGCTCAGCATATCGAGGAAGTCTTCAAAGGACATGCTGTCGTCCCCATCATCTGAGGTGGAGAACACCCGGCAGATCCGGTGCTGGAAGGGGTTTGCCTGCCAACACAGAAATGGCTCAGGGCAGAGCAGGGCTGGGCAGTGCCAGGCCGGCTCTGTTGTGGCACACACCAGCTGCAGGCTGGTGCTAACCCCGTGCAGGTACCCCACTCTGCCACCAGTCCATCGCACGTGGTGTGACAGCGGGATGCCTCCCCAGGACAGCAGCCCTGCAGAGCAGGGATCTCTGGGATCCTCCACGGTACAGTGGGAATGAGGAAGCTGTTTGCTGGCACAGCTGACGTGCAGTAAGTGAACAGCTTCCCCAGGTGACTGTTGGACCAGCACGTCGAGGGCAGAGCAGCGGCACCGCAAGGGCTGCAGCGGGTAAACAGGGCCCTGCCCAAACACACCCAGACCCAGGGAGCAGCAGCCAGTCCTGCTGTCTGCTAGGCACCGTACCCGCAGCTCAGGCAACGTCAGGATCTGGCTCTTGGGAACCCGTGTGGAGCAGGCATTCTCCCTCTCCTCCTTTGGCAGCAGTTCACTGAACCTCTTGTAGGCACTTGAAGAGGCAAGAACAAGAGACGCTCTGTGGCCTGAGCAGCACGGGAGGCAGCCCTCTGGGCACAGGCAGTGCAGGCAGCTCTTCCCAGCGCTGCACAGAAGCAGGCGGCCCGTTTCCCACAGCTCCCTGCCAGCTGTGTGCAGAGCCGGCCAGGGGCAGGAGCGTGCCGGCCCGGGTGGTCCCGCAAAGGCAGCGCCTCTGCACTTGCTCCCGGGACCCCCATGGCTGGCAGGGGAGGAGAGAAGCTGGCCCTGCTGCCTGCCCACCCAGCTGGCTGGGGCTGCAGAGGGGGAGAGCGCCGCAGCCAGCGCCCCGCTCCGCAGCCAGCGCCCCGCTCCGCAGGGCGGTGCCAGCCCAGACCTCTGCCCGTTGCTCCCCGGAGCCCGGCCCGGGACCAGCACCCCCCGTCTCCTGCGCGGCACAGGAGGCCCCAGGCAGGCCCCGTCCCGGAGACCGAGGGGAGCGGGCTGGCCCCAGAGGCGTGCGGGGCCGGCGGTACTTACAGCAGGATCTCCTGCTTGCTCAGGAACGTCA
>VZSF01009500.1:41962-74160 GCA_013398295.1 Chionis minor | reverse complement strand
AGGTGGGTGGGCAGGTGCAGGGTGATGTGGCCACCCCTGTCCTTGTCCCTTGTCCCCGTCCCACAGCCCAGGGGGTCCCGGTGGGCTGCGGCCCCCAGGGGAAGGCAATGAGCCCCCCCCTCCCTGGTTATAGGCAGCGATCCCTGCCTGCTCCTGGGGAAGGCTGGGAAGTGCCTGGAGGTGAGCTGGAGGGAGGGAATCTCCCTATTTCTCCTTATTTCTCCCTTGCTTTTCTGGTGTGTTTGGCCCTGGGGGGGGGTGGTGGTGTGTGGATTTTCTGCCCTTGCTTTATGTGATGTGTCGACTGGGTTTTGTGTAATTGCAAAATCCTTAATTTGCATGAGGCTAATGAACTGCCTGGGAATGCCGGGGTAGATCCAGGAGGGGGGGGGGGGCAATTCCTGCTGCCACCAGGGCTCACGATCTGCTCACCCGCAGCGGAGCCCACAGGTGTACGTTGGACCAGTGGTGGGTGCAAGCGGCAGCCATGGACCCCGGCCATCCCGAGGAAGGTCTCCTGAGGAAGAAGGCAGCGGCTGGATGCGCCTGGAAGAGCCTCCTCTGCCTCCGTCCCCGCAGGCAAAAGAAGAAGGTGGCTTATTCCACCTACATCCACAAGCTCCTCAACCAGGTATGTCCCGAGTGGGTGTGGGTCACCCCAAGCTCCGGTCAACTGCCTGCTTTCTGAGCTCAGCTTGGTCATCCGCGTATCCCAGCCTGGATGCTCATGCGTTAGCTGAATTTGGAGGTTTTTGACTTTAAATTGAAGCTGTGGTGGATGGGGTTTGGGGAGCTCTGCCTGACCGGTGCTTGCAGGCATCTCCCCGAGCCGGGCTGGTGCTGACACTCCGATGGTGGCTCTCCTTGTAGACGTGGTCAACTGGAGCCTCCTCCTGCCTGGCTGCTGCTGCCCTGGCCTGGCTGGGCAGCCCCCGTCTGCTCGGGGACGTGGCGCTGGAGGCCGCCCGGTTGTCCCGCTGTGGCAGAAGAAGCCACCTGGGCCACCGCGAGGTCCTGCTGGCCATGAAGCTGGTGCTGCTGCGTGAGCTCTTCAAGCTTCCTCCGGCATCCTCAAGCTGTGAGCCGCTACTGAAGGGACCCAGCAAGACGGGACGGTCTTAGGAACATTTTAATGTGGTTTTGGTAAATAAAGTATTTATTAGCACTCTTTAACACAGTCTCCTACCTGGGCTGGCAGCGCCAAGAGCAGCAGCCAGGGTTGGACCACTCTGGGGCTGGTTACCCCCGTGCCCAAGAAGGGGTGTAGGAGAGAGGGTGCTCACGTGCATCCGTCTCCATAAATATTTGCGGAGCAGCCCTGCCAGTGGGCGAACTGTCCCCAGAGGCCCAAAGGGCCCTGTCCTGCCAGCGAAGCCCCTTAGCTCTGCCAGCCCAGGCTGCCTGGGCAGCTGGACACCTCTGCACCAGCTTTGGCCAAGAAAGGGGAGAGGAGGAAAGGTGGTGGTTGTTCCAGGTCCTGGGGGAATGTCAGGCTTGGAGAGCAGCAGCGTCCCCTGGTGATGCTCTCTTAGGTGGTGGCACTGAGTGACTGGTTCCCAGGCTCTCCATGGAGGCCCCTCCAGTGCTGGTCTGCCCTGTGCACAGGGAGGTCTCCAGGTTCTCCAGTGTCCTGCCTGCAGCTTCCAACCTAGCCACGGGGATGGTTGGGGTGCCTGGCACTGCCCGGCCACCCGCCGTCCCATGGAGTGGTTCTCAGCTCCAGCTAAGTGCCACCAGCTCCTGACACCACTGGAACAACCTCCCTGCAGCAGCTGTTGAGCTGCTTCTTCCAGGAACGTGGGCAGGAGGCTGGAAAAGGGATGGATCCTTCCAGAGGGATCTGGCCCGCATCATCTCATGATGCTGGCATGAGCTGAAGGTTGTGAAACGCCTCTTCAGCTGGGTTTGCTGCAGGAGATGGAGGTCCATCTGCCTCCAAGACACCTCCTGCAGCTGCCTGGGCTGGTGGGCCACCATCAGTGTTTGGGGGACGCTTTCTGGACCATGCGGTGGCAGAGATGGTAGTGGGTGTTGCTGGCATGAATTGGTTTGTGGTTATGGCTGATGGCAGCTCTGGCTGTGTCCCCAAGCTCCTTTCTGCTCTCCGGTGTGTGGCAGGAGGGACTGTCACCTACCAATGACCTCTGGCTGTATCCATTGTATGTATTAGGATAACAGTTGCCTTCAAGGAGCAAGTCCTGCCCAAGGACTGAGGGTGCAGGAGATGCTGCCCAGGAGAGGGTTGACTTTTGAGGTCCCCACTGCTGTCTCTGCTGCATGCGATGTGCTGTCTCATGGTCGTCCCCTTGCGGAGGGGCTTCAGCTCACCCCAACCCTTGTTCTGGCAGCCCCAGTTCTTCTTTGTTGAACAGGGCTGGCTCAAGTTCATGGGTCTGGGATCCGCCCCTGTAGGAAAGTCCTTGCTCTTGTAGGAGTAAGAGCCACAGCTGACCTGGAGAAAGCACCCAGGCTGTCCCACAGCCCCAGGCAACGCTGACTTCACCTGCAGCACTCCTGCCCCAAAAGCTCAGCAGAGGAGGAGAAGGAAGATGCGGGTTCCGCACCCTTGTGATCCCACCTGGTTCAGAGCTTCACCATCCCCTGGCAGGGAGTTTCATGTGTGTCAAGCAAGGAAAAACCAAGCTGAATGTTCCCTGAGGGCTCTTTGTCCCTGCGGACAGCCCAAACCACTTGCTCCCTTTCTTCTTTTCTGCTTTATTCCTGTATCTGGAGCTCTGGCCGCTGCCGAGGAGTTTCTGGTGTGTCGCGGACTGGTGTGGTGGTGACACATGGGGCCGCTCTTCCGCAGCGCAGCTGCTCTTAACCCCTCCAGCAACTGCAGCTGATTCCTCCTGCCGAGAAGCAGAACTGAGCCCAGAGCCATCACCAGCTCCCTAAAGGAACGCAGCTGGACCAGAGGACCACCGCTGCTAGTAGTGGTCCACCAGAGGACCACCAGAGCTAGTAGAAACCACCAGGGGAGGTTCCTGGCCAGGAGAGGTCAGGAGAGCAGATGTTACCAATGTTGCCTTTTCCTACCTTAAAAACCTATAGCTCACTTGGGCTTGAGAGAGCCAAAATATGAACTGAGGCCAAAGCAGCTCAGCTGTTGTGCCTCTGGGGGGGTGTTGGGCAAGAGCTGGAGATTCACAGGGACTGGAAATTATCCCAATGCTCCAATCACCTTTTGAATAGTTTTGAATTTTTCCTGATTTTTTTTTTTTTTCCAATGCATCTCTGGCACCGATGTTAGTGTTTGCCGTGGCGCTGCTCAAATCCCTGCTCAAACAGCTTGGAGCAAATGTCCTTCTGAACCTCCTCTCAGGCAAAAGTTCTCCTGTGAGGAGCTGCGCTCCAGCGTGACCGGTGAGCAGATAAAATTACTGGAGTCCTGAGGAGCTTAGAGCTAATAATTCATCGCCCAGCCCCTTTGTTTCCACCACCCTTGCTGCTCAGTGCGTGGGTGCCCTGCTCGTCTCGTTTCTTTTTGGCCCCAAGCCTATCAAAAACGTGGACCCACCTCCAGCGAGGTCACTCACACCGGTGCAGCCGAGTTGTCCCCCCGTGCAGATACAGCTATGCGATGCTGGTGTCAAGGTAGCTTCATCCCGTGAAGAGCCAGGGCAGCACAAGGAGCTCTGCACCAGCATGGGGTCAGCAGCGCAGCTCTGCGTCAAGCCCTTCATCTCACTCAGCCCCAGCACTTGGGGGATCCTCAGCTCTCCAGGATCCATGTTTCAGCCCATTTATTTTGTCCTTCCCTCCCCGCCTCTGCTTTGTCCCCCTGCTTTTGGAATTGGGAGTTCTTGTGTTACTAACAGAGAGCTGAAGCACAGGGTGAATCAAGGAATTTCCCAAAAAATCTTCGATAGAGTCTGGTTTGGGGCAAAAGGGAAATGAGCTCCACTGACCTCCTGGCAGCAGCAGTTTCTCGGGCTGGAGCC
Source organism: Chionis minor (assembly GCA_013398295.1). Classification (NCBI taxonomy): domain Eukaryota; kingdom Metazoa; phylum Chordata; class Aves; order Charadriiformes; family Chionidae; genus Chionis; species Chionis minor. The sequence continues at coordinate 70,216 of VZSF01009500.1, read as the reverse complement.
CCTCTGCTGGGAGGACAGGCTGGGAGAGCTGGGGGGGTTCAGCCGGGAGAAGAGAAGGCTCGGGGGAGACCTTCCAGCCCCTGCCAGTGTCTGAAAGGGGCTCCAGGAAAGCTGGGGGGGCCTTTGGATCAGGGAGTGGAGCCATAGGATGAGAGGGAATGGTTTTAAACTGGCAGAGGGGAGACTTAGATGGGATATTGGGAAGAAATTCCTGGCTGTGAGGGTGGGGAGCCCCTGGCCGGGGTTGCCCAGAGCAGCTGTGGCTGCCCCATCCCTGGAGGTTCAAGGCCAGGTTGGACGGGGCTTGGAGCACCCTGGTGTTGTGGGAGGTGTCCCTGCCCAGGGCAGGGGGTGGGACTGGATCATCTTGAAGGTCCCTTCCAACCCAAACCATTCTGTGATTCTATGTGTATGGGCAGCCCCTGGCGCATGGTCCCCCTCCACCAGACCCCAGCAGCTGCACGTAAAAGTCCGTATTTGTTGTTTCTTCTGCAAGTGAACCCTCTGTTCTCAATTGCAACCTTCCCCTCCAACACATTCACAGGGAAACATCCGGATGTATAGCCTTGATCCAAAAATTGAAAGCAATGATTTATTCCTAGAGGTGAGGCTCTCCTTGAGGCTGCACGTGCCATGTGGACGGCCTTTAAAAATCCTCTCTGTCAAACCAAAAAGCAACTTTGGTAGAAGCAGAAGGACGAATGCCCAAATAACTGGGCCTGAAAGGGCTTTTTTGATGGTATTTTTTGTTATAGTGTCGTCTAATTTTTTTTTTTTTAAAGCTATGTTGCTGATAGAAACCTAGACAGGCTGAAGAAATTGAATGGTTAAACATAAAAAAAGGTACTTTTTTTCAGTCTGTAGAGCCAAAATTAAGAGAGACAGACTTCTGTCCTTCCAGAGCTCTGAAGGAGGACCGCAGCTCTCACGGTTCGCTACTCTAAAGGATGGACTTGTGCCATTTGTGTTGCCTTCGCTCAGGATAGCGGTGGCCTTTCCAAAAACAAGATCTGAAACCAACCCAAGTCTCTCATCTGCAGAACGCAGCTGTGGGTTTTACGGCTCTGGCTGGAGGCTTTTAAGCAGCCGATCCTAAATTAGGCTTTTGAAAAACAAGCAGCGGGGCTGGTTCGCACTCCAGCCTAGCGCAGCATGAAAGGACAGGAAAAGCTATTAAAAGTCGCTGCTTCTCATCCCACGCGTAAGGAGGAACGAGCACGACGGGGCGCTGCGAGGCGATGAACCGAAAATGGGCTTTGGAGCACGGTCCTGTTCCTGGGCAGGGAACCTGCCAGGGAGTCCCAGCTGCCTGATGGTTTATTTGCCTTCAGATATTCGATGGTGTTTAAGCTAATGGCAGAAACAAAGGGGGACAGGACTAGAGTTGTGGTTACTCCAGGCTCCGGGAGCTGCGTGGCTGCTCCAGGCACCAGCAAAGGGTTGTGCCGTGGCCAGCAGGTCGCTGGGGACGGCCGAAGCGATGTGGCTGGATGTCGCTCTGCCCGTGCAAAAGGGGTGGGCATCAGGGCACCCGTGTCTCCCATCACTGCCGTGCCCAGAGGAAGGGTCGCGGGGGCTCCAGCATCCCTGCCCTTCCCGGACCCGGCTGGGTACTGGCAGGGACGTGTGTCCCTGTGTGGATGGATGGCAGCTGTGTGTCCCACTGCCCATCTGAGCTCAGCCAGGACGCTGGCTTTGAAGTCCGCTCAGGTGGGTCTGGACATGCCAAACTCAGGTCTTGGGAGCACAGCGGAGACTAGGCAGAGACTTCCCGGAGACTTGGCTTCTCCCTGGGGTGGAAGGATGGAACTGAGGACAAAACAGATTGCTCAAATACAGAGATTTCTCTGAAGGAAGTTCTCTGATGCCTTAGCTACTCATCTGCCTGGTCTCCGTTTAAAAGCATGAGTTTTTGCTTTTGATAAATTATATTGATACTTCATTTCTTCTCTCCTAGTTTTCTCTGATATTTATTCTGTTTCATTAGTCAAGTTACCTTCCTCCTTTTCTACAGTTTCACTACTGGTAAATGGCTACCATGGTCCTCCCCAGCATTAGCCATTTGAGAGAGGGCAACGTATGCCGTTCCCTCTTCTCTATTTTTTCAAAGAGGGAAGTAGAAAAGAAAATTACACATCACACCAAAATTTCCAGTCTATCGCATACACAATAACGTTACAGTCTCTAGCCAACGAGGAGGATGTTCAACTGTAAACAAAACTAAATATTGAGTTCCCAGGCTTTTTGTAATTATATAAAGTGGATACTGTGTTTTGTTTTATGGAGTTTTCCAGGAAACATTATGAAGACAGACATGAGACTTCCCAAGTCTCTAACGTGACTGTTGCAAAACGCACAGCAATTTATACTGGGAGAACATTATTCATATGGGAGTTTATTAACATTCCCTTTCAGGACAGGGCGTGACGGAGCAAGACGTCCTGTAAAAGAAAGCAGACCGAGTTCGTAACACCTTTGCTTCTAATAAGGGGAAATCTTTCCCAAACCTGTTCCTGAGAATCCTCTTGAGGATGTTTTTCTTTCTGGGAGGAGAGGGTGGAGGAGCCGGAGGCAGCGTGATGGGTTACAGGGCTGCCTTGTCCCCCAGAAGCATCCAACATTTTTCTTTTCTCCCTTCTGGAGAGGAAGGAACTTGCCCTATGGCAAAAGCTTTGCTCTGAGCCACTCCGTATCTACATCTGTGCTTGTGATTCCCCAAGCTGACGGGAGGTGGGAGTCCAGCCAAAACCACCAGACTTGTCTGAAGAGAAAGGAAACATCTTGAGATGTTCACCCGTTATGACTGCGGCAGATTTTGCAGGAGCCTGGAGAAAAACATCATCCCTCCTTGCCTAGAGACGTGGTGCTGAGCCTGAACCAGCCCTTACAGGCACGGAAGTGATGGAACGCCAGGATGACTATCGAAACCCCAGGTTCTTGTACTCTGACTTCACGGCATGGTGCCCAGGGCGGAGTTAGTTACCCCATTACCCCATTATACGATGTCCAAATCATTTTTGTGAAAACTCTTTAAAAAAAAAAAAAAAAAGAAGAAAGAAAATGAAGCTTTTTGGAGTCTGGAGATCTTTGACAAAGCTCAGCCAGCCCCATGGTCCCTCTGCGATGTTCTCCATCCCTCACTCACCCCGCCAGGGGCCCGAGGCAGCGCGGCGTAGCGCTGCTTCCCCTGCAGCAAGGCAGCTGGATCGTCACGTTGATGGGAGCGAGCGCGTCATCCAAAAATCCGCTCTTGGAGAGGAGGATCTGGTTCGAGGCTGACTGAGGTTCAGCGACTGCCTGGAGCTGCGAGGCTGTTGAAAAACAGAAGTAGAGACGCACAGAAAACAGAGCTGGAGGGGCGCCTTGACAAATTGTCTAATCCCCCTGTTCCAACGCAGGAGAAGCACAACTTAAGCCCCTCCTGATGAATGTTTGTCTAATCTGTGATTTTTCTTCTTTTTTTTTTTTTTTCTTTCACCCCTCCTGAAACTTCCACTAAGGGAGACTTGACACCAGGCAATCTGTTCTGGCGCAGCGCTGTATTTATATTGAGTCAGTCCCCAGATGTCTAACTAAAGCTCTTACCGCAGCTTCATCCCGTGATTTCTCATCCTCTCCCGGCAGACAGAGAGAAAAGTTTATTCCCTGCCTCTTCGTGGCAGCCTTTTATTCGTTGGAAAATGGTTATTGCAGCAGCGCAGGAAACACAGCTGCTGAAGGAGTCTGGAGGTCACCTAGTCCACAGCTGTCTCGTCCTCCCCCAAGCTTCGCTCCTCTGGACCAAACAACCCACGTCTTTCATTCTTCCCTCATAGATCATATTTTCTAGATTTTCGCTAATCCTGTGTTTCAGGACCAGTCATAGTAAGGAAGGAGCAAATCCCAGCCCTTGGAGGTGAGGAAACCCTGCTGCGGGATCTGCTAAGAGATTGCTTGTCGTCGTGTGAGCGTTGCAAGCACGGGGCTCGGAGAGAAGCCAGCAGTACGGCAAGCAAAGGCAGCAAAGCGGGAGTTTTGGAAGGATCAACCCCCTTTGCCCAGCCTTTGGAAACCCAAAGTGTTGCACCACGCAAATATCTAGTTCCATCAGAATTTCTTGCCCCTGCTGATGTGACTTAAGAGATTCTGAACTTGGTCGCTTTTGTGAAAATAGGTGATATATTGGGTCGTCTTTATCCATCAGCTTTTCTGCTTCCTGCAGGTGTCTCCTGATAAAACAGAGCACCTTCACCCGGAACAGCTGCTTTCCCTGCCCTCCTCTTTGCGAAGGCAGAAGGTGCCCAGACCACACATGGTTCTTTGATTCAGGGCTGCTCGTCCTGAGGGTCAAAAAAAAAAGAAAAAAGCCTAATTTACCTATCAGAAAAAGGCTAATTACAATGTCCCTATATCACTTTCTCCCTGGAAGTTAATGCAGCTGCAATGGGACACGGTTTCCAGGTGGGAATTCTAATTTAAGAGGTGAGTTTCCAGATATCTAAGACACAGCAAAACACCTCGGAAGATCCCTCATAGATACCTGGGATCCCAAAGCCAAAAGAATGTTAAAAATCTGCATAGGTATTTCCCTTTATCTCAAAATCTTAAAAATCCCTGTATCTTAAAAAAAACCTGGCAGAGCGTCTTCAGCTGTGTGGTATCAGCATAACTCAACACGACAGTCATCCATTCCTCACAGACCATTGTGCCATTCCAGCAAAAGGACTCCTGAGGGCATGAACTTTTCCCAATCAGTCATTAAAAAATGTGTCGCGGCTGTTAATGAGCTTCCTCCCAACTACGGCAAGCGGAGCAGCTGCCAGCCTGGAGCTTTCCTGGCTGTGGGAGAACGGTCCCAGACATGAGTCAAACATGGCCAAGTGCAGCAGAGTCTGCTACCGACGACCTTCAGTTCCTCTGCACTCCACTTCCTGGGAAAGCGATGGATGGCTACGTGGGAGATCCAAAAAAAAACCCCAAAAACAACCAACCCACCCCAAAATCAAGGCTGGGCGTACCTTAGCAGGGATTCAAAAGAAATACAACAGCCAGAGACAGGTCCTGGATGTGCACCTCAGGCGTTTCCAACTAGGTCGGCGTGAAAGAGTTTTCCCCAGACCCTGGAGATCTGGACTTGTCTGACTTCACTTCTGCCTACCAGAATTTGTGGTCAGCAAATCTGTGATGGGCTCGGGCAGAGAAGAGTTTTGTGGATTTAAAGCAGTGAAATGATGGAGGACATGTCGTTAGCCCAAGTCACAGCCGGCCCCTTCGAAAGGGAGCTGAGCTCTGCCTCCCCAGGCCCACCCATCCGCCTCCTTGATGCCTCCGTGGCCGTGAGTGAGGCAGCCACAGCCTTTGGCATAAGACAAAGCAAGGAGATAAAATTTGGTACGGAAAGGACGCGAGGATGGCAAGTTTCATCTAGAAGAACCCGATGGCCAGAGAGAAAATGAAAGAGAAGAGAGATGTTGAACTGCACGAAGCTCCTGCAAGCCCGTTTCTCCAGCTCCCTCTGGATGGCAGCATGACCCTCTGGAGTATCAGCCACTGGCCGTCTGTAAACACTGTGTCCCATCGTTCAGATTGTTAACAAAGATACTTTCTCCACAGGAATTCACAGGGAAGAGTGGGAGTTAAATGTTTAGGGAGTCCAGGAGAGGGTACAGGGTTGCTGCACTCTAAAAAAATCCAGAAACATGCAAGTGTGAGTGAATGAGTCCTGCCTTCACCCGGGCAGCGGCTCCTACGGACTCCCCACCACAACCCTTGCTTCTCTTCGGGGTTCCTGGGTTGGGAACTGGGCAGGACAGGCAGGACGGGCAGCTGACTGCCCTCGGTCCTGCTAGAGGCGTCTGCTTCCCAGTGTCCCCATCCTTGTTGACTGCCTTCTACTCGGGGACCTGCTCTTGTCCCACAACCATGCTCTGATCAGAGCAAGACCACCCAAAATGCTTAGGAAATCATCAGGTCCCGACAGGAAGCGCACAGTAGGAGTCGGTCCCTGTGCTTCTTTCTTCCTCCCGTCTTCTTTCTCCTAGTACCAATCCAACCACCTCGCAGCAGCGACTGGAGAAGACCCAGACGCCTCCACTGCTCCTCAGCACCCTGGTCTCTCCTCCTGATGCTCCTCCCGTATTTCAGGAAGCCAGGAAAGCGTGTCGCCTGGTTGGTAGCTTTCATCCTCACTAAATGAGCCGGGAGACATTTACACAGCCCCTTCCTCGGCACCAGCTGATGATGCCTGCAGGGATATAAATCATGGATGGCTGAACGCGGAGCTTTCGACGTCCAACCCACCGGGCTGAGGACAAGCACTAGATGGAGCCACTCAATCGGGAAACCGGGGGTTCTCCCACCAGCAGCATCCTCCAGCAGCCCTTGCACCCCCAGCCTGGCCCCGAGCCGGGGGGCTGCAGGACGGGACAACACCGGCAATAAGGGCATCTGGGGACGGGGATGCCAGCAATTGTGTCTGGATCCGTGCTACGCCGCAGCTGGACGTTGTAAATGAGGCCGTGCCACCTCCATCGCTTAGGGGGCTGGATGTGAGCAAAGAGGAAGTCTTTAAGAGGGTCATATATATGTTTGTACAGCTGAGAAATGAAGGCGGAATGGAATGGAATGGAACGGAATGGAACAGAATAGAATAGACTAGACTATTTCAGTTGGAAGGGACCTACGAAGACCATCTAGTCCAACTGCCTGGCCACTTCAGGGCTAACCAAAATTTAAAGCCTGTTATTAAGGGCATTGTCCAAATGCCTCTTAAACACTGCCAGGCTTGGGGCATCAACCACCCCTCCAGGAAGGTTGTTCCAGCGTTTGATGACCCTCTCGGTAAAGAAGTGCTTCCTGATGTCCAGTCTGAACCTCCCCTGGTGCAACTTTGAACCTAAACCCTAAATTTCCCTAAATCCCAGGGAGAAGAGCTCAGCACCTCCCTCTCCGTGTCCCCTCCTCAGGAAGCTGTAGACAGCCACGAGGTCGCCCCTCAGACTCCTTCTCTCCAAACTAGACAAGGCCAAAGTCCTTACCGCTCCTCACAGGACATTCCTTCCAGCCCTGCCACCAGCTTTGTTGCCCTCCTCTGGAGGCATTCGAGTCCCCTCACATCCTTCTTAAACAGCGGGGCCCAGCAATGCACACAGTTTTTATGTATAGGGTGAGGGGGCTACCGTGTAAATGTGATGTAGGATGGAGAAATTGGAATCTAGAAGGTGGGATGAGGGACCACAGCCTGCCTGGGAGCTCAGGGTGGGCGATCTGGAGTGGGACTGTGGTCCCACACCCACGGTGTTACCCACGGCTCCAGGAAGACCTGATCTCCGGCAGTTCCCATGGGTGAACAGAAGTTGGACACTGGATTGTTCTTCCATCTGGCAGAGAAAAGAAAAATGCAAGCCAGCGCTGTTGGCCAACTGAGGCATACCGCGACTGGAAACACAGCACACATTTTTACCAGGGAAGGTAATTAATTGTCAGAGCCACTCATTAAGGTATTGGCAGGCTCAGTTGCTGACAGCCTGAAATAGGGCCGCACAGCTTTTCTATAAAACGCTTTTCTTCAAACACCAGTTAATTCAGGGCTGTCCTGCATCACCCAGATGTCTTCTTCAGAGTCAGTCCTCCTGCGTGTAAGGGTGGCCCTCGGCGTTCAGCTGTCACAGCTGTAGGGACTCTCCTGCCGGCATCGTGCTGGAAAGCGCAGCATCCTCCAGTGATGACGTGGACAAATCCATTGCACACCTCCTCACCCCTTCCCTAGGGAAGGGAGTTCTCCTGGGCTTGCACTGAATCCCGCTGCAGTGCGAGCAGGCAAGATCCTCACCGCATGGGAGCAGAGGCACCCGTTCAGCCTCCTCTCGGAGCACATTCCTGGTGCTGCGTAGCATGGGCCATTCCCAGTACCATGGCAGGAGCTCTTGGACTCAGCCACTCAGCCCTGGATTAGCCCCCAGATGATACATCACTTCCTCCTGTGGTCTTCTCTTGGGTTTGACACCCGGCCCCCGGCAGGTGCTGTCTTTACGCTGGCAATGGTGTGGGACTGTGTCCAACCGCCTGGGACTTCACAGGTCTGGGAGCAGCCAGCTCTGTTCCCAGTAAATGGGCCAGTAATCCTTTTACCCCTCTGTCCTGGTTTGAGTGACACAGGACTAATTTCTCTTCTAATGTTTTTGAAAAATGTGCTTTTGGAAGACTCTAGTGTCTAAATTTGTGAAAATATTCTCTTTACGGCCAGCTCTGGTGTGCAGGTTTCAAGGTCTCGGTGTGTTGGAGCTGGGCAGGGGCGGGGACGAGGAGCAGCCAGACCCGGGCACTCGACCCCAGCTGCCAACGGCGTTATTCCATACCTGAACGGCACATTCCATAGAAATTAGAAAGTTTGCTGAGGAGTCTCTCTCTCCCCCACACTGGCTGTGATCCTGAGAACTCCTTGCCCCGGAGCCGGAGCCCTGAGCCCTTCCCTTCCTCCCAAAGCTGCAGCGCTCCCAGTGTCCCACGTTGGCTGTCCCTGCTGGGATTGCACGGCTCCCTGCGGATAGAATGGGCTGAGCATAATCCTTGTGTATTTTATATCAGGATCAATATTGGTTATTTAGTCTTATTACTGTTAATAATCTAGTCTTGTTCTATTAAATCTGTTTCTATTTCAACCCCTGAGTTTCCTTGTTTTTACCTCGATTCCCCTTCCCAGGTGGGGAGGGCTCATCGGGTGAGAGAATAATTGTCTGAATGACAATAAATTACTGTGGGTTTCTCAAACCTAACACCCTCCTTGGTCAGAAAGGTGGGAAAACCAAAATACACCTGATGTGTCGGGGATGAGAGTTTTTTGTGGCACGGCCCCCGCCCGGGGGATGTTTCTAACAGCTTCTCTGTGAGCATGAGCATCAAAAGTGCCACTCAAAAATCAAAAAATCAAAAGTGCGAGGTGAATTGCGGTGGCTCCCCCCTCCACGGCCCAGCTTCGGTGCCAAGAGGCTGCACCTTGCCAAGTGTTTACAGTAATCCTTGGCAGGTCCCCAGGCTTCCAACAAAGACATCTGCTAATCCGCAGAAATGAGCTTTCAGGAACGAGAAGCTTGAAGGTTTCAGGAAACCTCGCTCCCAGCCAGGCTCGGTGAGTTGCAAATTTGCCTGGCCCGGCTGGAGAAGCACACCTGAGTCTCCCGAGACTGGGATTTGTCTCAGACCACGGTTCCCAGCGGGTTTCCTCGCTCGGATTAGTTGTTCCGCAGCCTTTGTGGCCTCTGTCCTTGTTCCTGCAGCCTCCTTGCTGTGCAGGGATCAAAGGGGATCCTTGTGAGACATCCACGTGGGACCTGAGTCAGGCTGGCAGTGCCGGAGCAGAGCTGCTCTCCCCCTTCCCGGCGCCTCCCTCCCCTTCATCACGAGGCTGCAGGAAAATGGGACAAGGCTGGCGAGCACCTGGGGGCAGGAGAAAGCCTTGTCCTGCTGCCGTGGGGCTCGCCGGCACTACCGGCCCCGGACGGCCATGGGAGCCAGGTGCTCTACGCTGTATGGTGCAGGGGAATAAGCAAGCTGGGATGTCCTCGCGTCCCCCTGCCTTAGCACGCTACACCAGGCAGGTGCACCCGCTCCGCTCTGTTCTGCTCCAAACCAACCCCCTCTTTGGAAACACACATCCGTACTTTCACGGCTGCAAGAGAAATCAGCCCATTTCCCAGGAAACAGGCTCAAAAGCTGAAGACAGATGGAAAGCTTGAAGTGTTTTCCTTCTCCGAGGGCTGCAGCCTGTTCTCCTGCTCAGCGCTACGGAGGTCCCATCTCCCGTGGTGGGGGTCCTGCTCGAACACAACCTCCCTGGGGAGCGGGTGAAGCCTTTCCTCCCAAATCCCAGCTGGCTCTCGCGCAGCTTCCCTCCCTCTCCTGGAGAGAGGCTCCTTTCAGTTTCAGGGCCGGGAAATCACATGCTTGATGGCTTCAACATGATGTAATTGTTTTTGGAAGAGACCTGAGCGCTGGTTGGGTTTGCTTGTTTTTTCAGGCACACACCAACGCCAGGAAGGGGCAGGCGGCGTGACCATGACCAGCCTGGCCGCCCCTCCTGGCACCCCCGGCAGAGCCTGGTGACCCTGCTGCACCAGTGAAAACACACAAGTGCTGTTTAATGATTATATTTCGCAACTATATACTTAATATTATTAATATCAAATAGTGTTAAGCAGTATGTGATTAATATATATGCATATATATACACACACACAATAATAATTTAAAAATTCCTCTCTGAAGCATTACTAATCCCTGCAGAGAGGAAAGCACTGAGCCTGGCTGACGTGCACAGCGATGCTGGAGAATGCCCCAGCCAGGGTCACAGAGACCTTGCGGTCCCCTGGGCGCTTGTCTCCAAAAGTGGGAGCTCCCATGGCGGGGTGATAAGCTCCGAGTCCGGAGACAACATCCAGTTCAGAAAGTCCCGAAAGCTGCAAAGCGCTGGAAACCAGGCGAGTTTGCTGGGAAAGGGCCTGCCCTTGGGCTCCTCCCCATCCAGCCTGTTAGCTGCCTAGGGTTTTCCCCCGGCACAGCAGTAGGAGAAGTTACACGTAGAGTGGCTCCAGCAAAGCCATCCCTCAGCTCCCGAAGCACTGCTGGAGAGTTCTCGCTCTGACACTCGTTAGTGACAAGGTGCTTTGCCGGATGGATCTTCAATCTGCCTCATTAATGGAATATTTTGTTTTGAACGGCCAAGAACATGAAGTGGGGCGCAACCTCCCACCCATCTCTGCCCGCAGTTGCCCCGGGGTGTTGCATGGGTTTGTCCTCGCAGAACCACAGAATGGCAAGGGTTGGAAGGGACCTTCGGAGACCACAGAATTATAGAATCATAGAACCACAGAATGGTTTGAGGTGGAAAGATCATCCAGTTCCACCCCCCTGCCCTGGGCAGGGACACCTCCCACCACACCAGGGTGCTCCAAGCCCCGTCCAACCTGGCCTTGAACCTCCAGGGATGGGGCAGCCACAGCTGCTCTGGGCAACCCCGGCCAGTGCCAGTTCCACATCATTTAGTCCAAGCTCACTGCCAAAGCAGGGTCACCTGGAGCAGGCTGGACAGGAACGCATCCAGGCAGGCTTGGAATATCTCCAGAGGAGACTCCACAACCTCTCTGGGCAGAACCTGCATGAGATATGAAGTGGCAGAGCGGGGAAGGATGGCCTGGCCAGCCATCTGCCACCGTTCACCCTGTCTCTGCCCCAGCCTGGAGCCACTGCAGTGTCCAGAAACTCCATATCCACGTCACAAACCGAACCCTGCAATAGTGTCATTGACCCTGCCTGCTCCAGCAGACCAGCAGTTGAGAGCTGGAGCACAGCTCAGAAGCTCCTCTGACTTCCCAGCACCGTCCTGCCCACAGCTTCCTTACGCTTTCGCTGCAAGGTAAATCCTCTACAGTTCTCTGAGAAAAAACTCCAGGCAACTTTGGAACAAGTCCTCGAGCCACGTGCGGGCAGGCTGGGACAGACAATTCAAGTGTCCGGCTCCCAGAGCAGCTCCCAGAATCCAGGTGAGCAACGCTGCCTTTGCTGCGAGCAAGAGAATACGTCCCGCTGGCTGTTGCTGATTGCATGTGCATGGCGGACTCTGCAGCAATTTGGGTTTAGGTCTGCACTCTTAACTGGATAAATACAGAGCAGGTAGCAGAGACGCTGTTCCCAAAGCCCAGGAGCAGAGGGATTGGTCCTAAAAACAGCCTCACTGGCAAAAACAATCTTTGGATTTTTTAAAATGGCCAATAGCCTTTGGGGAAGCAGGCAGAGAAATGCTGCTTTCTGCCAGAGGAATGGGGGAGAAAACGTGTGGCTCCGGACAACGCAGCCCTGTCCTGGCTGGCGCCTCCTTTATGCAGAAGTCCAAGAATTCACATGGCAGGGGGGAGAATGAATGTCCTCTGGGTAGGAGGGGATCAAAGACACTTTATCTTCTCCTTAGATCTGCTTTTCTTAAGAAAGGCATTGATTTCTTTTTTTTTTTCCCCCCAAAGTGACCTTTTAAACTCGTGCATTTATGTTAAAAAAAGGAGAACCTATTTCTTATCTTCACAGGGTAGAGAAGCTGCTTTCTACCTAATACGAGAGTTGTTGCTCTTATCTATAATATTTCTTTGACGGGCCAAGATGTGTCTAAGCACGCATATATGGAGAACAGAATTCGGCTCCCATCTAAACTTGGCAACGTGACGACGTTTCCCTGCAATGGCTGTTGCAAGAGCACCTTGGGATCCTGTCGATGAATAGGGCTCTTTTCACATCTGGTGTTACATGAGCCAAAACAAAGTTTGTCTCTCAGTCACAGGGTTTACAGTGGAACGTGACACAAGGCAGGGGTGGGATAGAACCAGCAGTTTATCTTTCGCTGCAATTCTGGGTTGCGGCAGGATTCATTTGTTTTAATGCAGGACTTGCTGCCAGAGACGGTCAAGTCTGCAGCTTACACAGACACTTGATTTGATTTCAGGACTCGACCGATGACAAACTGTTAATGTGATTCCAACAAGCCTTTCCTGCTCTTCACACCAGCCTCAATTTCCCTCCTTTCTCCTCCTGGCCGTCGGCACTTGATGTTTTTCCATTTGTTAAAATAAACACCCTCTAACATCAGAATCCTCATTGGAGACTGCGATTGAGTCACTCCTTAACCTTTTCTTAGTTAAATAAATGCAACAGAGCGTTGCTTCAGTCTGTCAGGTGGGTTTGTCCCACCGCTAATCGTTCTTGTAAGCCTTTTTGAACCCTTCCCAATTCGTTTTTTCCAGCAGCAGCACGAGACCCGCATCCTCGTTCCAATAACCCTGTGGCCAGGTCTGGATAGGTCCCTGTCATGGTTTGAGAAAACCCATAACAATTTATCATCGCTTAGACAATTATTCTCTCACCCGATGACCCCTCCCCACCCAGGAAGGGGAAATTGGGAAGAAAACAAGAAAACCCAGGGGTTGAAAGATAAACAGGTTTAATAGGATAGAACTGGATAATTAACAGCACTAACACAAAGGAACCCATATCGATCCTGATACCCATATATACTGTACAAGGATTATACTCAGCCAACTATATCCATAGGAAGCCGTGCGCTCCCAGCAGTGGACAGGGAATGTGGGACACTGCGAGCGCTACGGCTTCAGGAAGAAGGGAAGGGCTCAGGGATCCGGCCCCGGGGCAAGAAGTCCTCTGGATCGCTGCCATCAAGGGGGAGCCATCAAGGGGAGAGTGTGAGCAAGGGGGAGAAACCCCCCACCTCGCAGCAGACTTTCTAATTTCTATGGAATGTGCCGTTCATGGTATGGAATAACCCTGTTGGCAGCTGGGGCCAAGTGCCCGGGTCTCGCTCCTCCTCATCCCTGCACCTGCCCAGCTCCAAAACACTGAGACCTTGAAATCCCCCCACCATGGCTGGCTGTACAGTAAATATCTTCACTAATTCAGACACCACAGTCTTACACAAACACAGCTTTCCCAAGCATTAGGAAATACATTAGTCCTGTGTCGCTCACACCGGGACAGTCCCTTCTGGTTATATTCAAGGGTGAGGCTCGAGCTGTCTTAAGTTCATCACCAAACACACCCCGTCCCCTTTCATGGTCCTGAGCCCACCTGCAAGAACAACCTGCCTTTCTGTGCCCAGTGCCGGGACAGGAACGCAGCTGGAGGTGAGGAAGCTTGGGCCATGTGGATGCTGCTGGCAGGAAAGCTCTCGTTGACTCCGTTTCCTTTTCCTCCCAAACTTCTTCCTGAGTTGTTCACCAGAAATGTGTCCATCTGGCAAAAAGGACCAGCTGCATCAGCCGGAGCCCAGCAGGAATTTCCGTTCCCCTCCTTGCCCGCTCAGGAGGATTTTGCACCCAGTAGATATGTCGCATCAAACAGGGCGAAGGACTGGGTGGAAAACTTGAAGCTACGGTGACCTCCGACCAGAGAGGTTTCCTAAAGCTCAGCTTGAATCTTCATAAATCCAGTTTATAACAGGAGCGAATCAAATGCGGCTCCCAAACTTTGCCTGGTGGATCGCATGGATAAATCCTGGGCACTTTCACTGAGATTGAGGGAATTTAATGGAGCAGTACTACTTCACTTCTCAGTGCTACAGACCGGTAAGGTTTGCTGTGAGGGCTTCACCCTCTTTTCAAATATTGATCTTGGAAAAAGGACTCCCAAAGAAAACTGTGTGGTAACAACAAATGTCTAGGACTACTCGAAGGCTTCAGATTCGTCGCAATCTGAGCTGACTCATTTCTCATTTTATTAAGCAACCAACAAATTCAGACAGTTTCAGGACAACAGATGGCCACAGAGGGAACAATTTTTATGGCAGAAGAACCCCCTGGGGAGGAGAGGTTAGTCTAGTCAGAAGGACACGGGTTTAGGACAACAGAAACAGTGTGGGAATGGGTTGGTTGAGCCCCAGAGCTAATCCTGTGTCCTCTAAAGAGTGTGAATTTATTCGTCTGAAGATCCAGCAGATTCACCACAGGGTTTCTTGTTGTGTTTTTCAGAGCCATTATGGTTTTGTTGCTCTTGCTACTGGATTCCTCGAGTGAAGAGCGCACCCCATCAATGCCAGCACTGCGGCTTTGCCAAACGCGGTGACAGACAGCGATGTGCGACTCCATCCCAGTACGTGCGCTGTGGGAAACCAGCCACTGTCAGGTTGGTTGAAGCGTTTGGTGTGGGCTGGAGTGCTACAGCTTTAACCCTTTAGGCCGTTCTTCAGCCCTGAGCTTCCTCTGGAAATAATGACAGGTCAGGGAACCACCTCTCTGGTGCAATCTTGCAGCGAGCGCATTTTGATCTCAACAACAACTCTGACCTGCACTGTGAAGATCAAGGAGTGAACGGTTAGGCACGTGCGGAGCAGTGCTCCAAAGAGCAAGGGGAGGAACTTCAAAGGTTTGCAAAGGCCGAGACATTGCACGCACCTCGCAGGTATCGATCGTGCTGAAACGTTGCTTGGCTGCATCATAGAAATGTAGAATGGTTTGGGTTGGAAGGGACCTTTAAAGGTCATCTATGGGGCACTGCGAATGCCAGGAAGTTCAACCAGGCCAAGGGCAAGGTCCTACACGTGAGTCGGGGCGATCCCAAGCACAGCTCCAGGCTGGGCAGGGAATGGCTGGAGAGCAGCCCCCGGGAGAGGGACTTGGGGGTGGTGGTGGGGGAGAAGCTCCCCAGGAGCCGGCACCGTGCACTGGCAGCCCAGAACCCCCCCGGCCCCTGGGCTGCATCCCCACAGCGGGGGCAGCAGGGCCGGGGGGGGATTCTGCCCCTCTGCTCCGCTCGGGGGAGACCCCACCTGGAATACTGCCTCCAGCTCCGGGGGTCCCAACGGCAGGAGGACACGGAGCTGTTGGAGCGGGGCCGCAGGAGGCCCCGGAGATGCTGGGAGGGCTGGAGCCCCTCTGCTGGGAGGACAGGCTGGGAGAGCTGGGGGGGTTCAGGCGGGAGAAGAGAAGGCTCCGGGGAGACCTTCCAGCCCCTGCCAGTGTCTGAAAGGGGCTCCAGGAAAGCTGGGGAGGGACTTTTCAGCAGGCCCTGCTGCAGTAGGACATGGGGCCATGGCTTTAAGCTAAACCAGATATAAGGAAGACATTCTTTATACTGAGGGTGGTGAAACATTGGCCCAGGTTGCCCAGGGAGGTGGGAGATATCCCATCCCTGCAAACATTCCAGGTCAGGTTGAACAGGGCGTGGAGCAATCTAGTCTAGTTGAAGGTGTCCCTTCCCAAGGCGGGGGGTGGGACTGGATGAACTTTAAGGTCCCTTCCAGCTCTAACTTTTCTATGATTCTTTCCTCGTCTGCTACATCCCAGTCCCCCACCCAGGATCTTGTACCGCTCCAGGCTGTCGTCCTGCCCAACGCACGTGCAGGACCTTGCACTTGGCCTTGCTGAACATCATGAGGTTCACACGGGTTCGTTTCTCCAGCCTGTCCAGGTCGCTCTGGATGGCATCGTGTCCCTCAGGTGTGTCCACTCAGCTTGTTGTCATCCGTGAACTTGCTGAGGGTGCCGCAAAAGGACCGGCGATGAAGCAGATGAAGAAATCTGCTACGAGGATACACGACATGGCAGCTCCCCGTCACTCCTGCGGCTCCTGGTGGGGCTGGGAGGATGTGTAAAGCTGGAGCTCTGCTGGCCTTCTCGCAAGGCAGGGGGACGGCCGCCTTGCAGCAATGGGGTGGAAGCGCAACGCAGCAGGCAGCAGCTGCTGGGTTTTAATTCAGACCATCTGAATGCCTGTAAGAGGAGAGAGCTTATCGACCATTCAGGATTCCTGAAGGTTCAAGTGGAGGACAGGGGCTGGGATGAAAGGGGACATTCCAGAAGGGAGGCTGCACAACAGCAGCCGCCGACAGCTGAGCCTCCTTCACGGCTGCCCATCCCGACGCTCTCAGGATTTCCTCTCCGACCACGGCGCTGGATCCGTTCCCGCGGCAGGCAGCGCGTCCATGCTGCCCGCTGTTAGTCAGCGCGACGGCTCTGAACATTCCAGCCTCGCGGGAAGCGGGAGCAGGTCTTCCTGACACAGTGAGAAACTGTGGGGAATCCTGAATGCCTCGCAGGCAGGGACTTCAGGATGTTTCATAACCAGATTTCAAATTACAGCAGCCAACAGCAATTGCAGAGTAGAAATGTCTGAAGCAGAAGTCTGGGTTCGGGCCCACACTGTTTGTCCTTTTGAGTTTGTTCCAAGCTACATCTGTAGCGTTGGGAGCAGAAGTGCTTCCAAGCCCCTGGACTCAGAGAGAGCCCTTGCTCTTCACCAAGGCAAGACCTGAGGGCGATGGATGTGTTCAGCCCGCCAGCGTGCAGGACGAGAGAATCACAGAATGGTTTGGGTTGGAGGGCACCTTCAAGATGATCCAGTGCCACCCCCTGCCCTGGGCAGGGACACCTCCCACCACACCAGGGTGCTCCAAGCCCCATCCAACCTGGCCTTGAACCTCCAGGGATGGGGCAGCCACAGCTTCTCTGGGCAACCGTGGCCAGGGGCTCCCCACCCTCACAGCCAGGAATTCCTTCCTGATATCTCATCTAAATCTCCCCTCTGCCAGTTTGAAGCCACCACCCCTCGTCCTGTCAGCACATGCCCTTGTAAAAAGTCCCTCCCCAGCTTTCCTGGAGCCCCTTTCAGACGCTGGCAGGTCTCCCCGGAGCCTTCTCTTCTCCGGGCTGAACCCCCCCAGCTCTCCCAGCCTGTCCTCCCAGCAGAGGGGCTCCAGCCCTCCCAGCATCTCCGGGGCCTCCTCCGGCCCCGCTCCAACAGCTCCGTGTCCTTCTTGTGCTGAGGACTCCAAAGAGGGACAGTGTCCTCTAGTCATGGCACCTGAGGACACCCCACATGGTGCCAGACACAGCCTGGTGCCCCAGTCACCCGCCCGTGCTGCTCACCTCTGCCTCCCTCAGCTGAGGTTCTCCTCCAGCTAACACACCAGCCCTACGCACCCTGACCCTTGCTAAAGGGCATCATTTATTCACCCTTGTTTGGCTTCACCACAAGGCAGAGATCAGCCCCGGTTCGCTGACAACACCTTGCCCGAGATGCAGGAGTGTGGACGCAATGTTGTGCACCTCCCTACCCACCCTACGTACTGAGGAGAGCAAGTAACGGACACAAAAACAGTCATTTATAGACTATCGCAATTTGGGGAGGGGGAAACTTTGAAACCCATGTAAGCCAGTCAGTTTTTGTCCTCATCCTATGAACTTGTAAACTGCCTAACTAGATTAATTCTTGTAAGTGAAGTCGCTAGTACGCAGATTGCGCTGTGTCTACGTGTGTTCTGCCATGGAAAGAGCAAGCCATCAGAAATACTGGAATAAAAGTGTGCCCAGGTGGCCAAGAAGGCCAATGGCATCTTGGCCTGTATCAAGAACGGTGTGGCCAGCAGGAGCAGGGCAGTGATGGTGCCCCTGGACTGGGCACTGGTGAGGCTGCAGCTCAAGTGCTGTGTTCAGTTTTGGGCACCACAGCACAGGAGAGACATTGAGGGGCTCGAGCGTGTCCAGAGAAGGGCAACGGAGCTGGTGAGGGGTCTGGAGAACAAGTCTCATGAGGAGCGGCTGAGGGAGTTGGGATTGTTCAGCCTGGAGAAGAGAAGGTTGAGGGGAGACCTTCTCACTCTCTCCAACTCCCTGAAAGGACGTTCTAGCCAGGTGGGGGTCAATCTCTTCTCCCAAGGAACAAGCAACAGGACAAGAGGAAATGGCCTCAAGTTGTGCCAGGGCAGGTTTAGGTTGGAGATCAGGAAAAACATCTTTACCCAAAGGGTTCTCAGGCATTGGAACAGGCTGCCCAGGGAGGGGGTGGAATCGCCGTCCCTGGAGGTGTTTAAAAGCCGGGCAGACGTGGTGCTGAGGGACATGGGTTAGGGGTGGTTTTGGCATAGGTTTATGGTTGGACTTGATCTTGAAGGTCTCTTCCAACCCAAGTGATTCTCTGATTCCATGAAAACCAATGCTTTCAAAGGTGAGGAGCACTGCGAAGTGCCTCTGCAACGCTGCACCGCAAGGTAAGCCACCAGGTCGCTTGGCTGAAACATAAAGCCAAATTCTTTTTGCCAGGCGTCACGCTTGCAACAAGCTGCATATTATTTTGGACTGACTTGCCCACCACAGCTCAGAAAGCCAGCAAGTCAACGTGGCTTTTGGACTCTGCCTCCCACTTCTTTGCTTGGGAGCGTATAACGTTAACTGCCAGGGATCTAACGATAATTGCTAACGTTTTATCTGCATTGTGTCACATAGCGAAATTACAGCGGGATGTGACAAGATGGGCTGTCTAAGAACAAAGTTCTATTTGTGCGCAAAGCAAAACCTGCAGAGCAAATATCAACTCTGGCTCCTCCTTCTCCCGAACTACTTCAGTCCTGATCTCCTGGCAGCTGCTAGGGACAGGCGTCTCCGCTCACTTCTCAGGTACTGATCTCTTCACACCAGTGAAGACAAAGTCCCTCTAGAAGCTACTCTGAAAATCCAGCACAATTTCCCACCCCAAAAAAAAAGAGTACTGGACATGTAGATCTAAGTGCTAACAAATAAAAGTGGTAGCTGGGACGTATTTTTGACAAATGGCCGCAATGAGTTGAATTAGAGCCAGCTCCCTCAGAGGAAGCTGCTGCTCATTTTGGGCTAAGGAGTTACTGGTTAAAGCACAGAGTATTTAATCCAAGTAGTACTGTCGACCTCTCAGCTTCTTAGACTTCATGAGCTTGATCTCTCCAAGCTATATAGAATGAATTTCTTTCTAAAAAGCAACATTTGAATTTTTCATTCACTGCTTAGCTTAACTCTCAGAGCTGGGGCTTAAAAAAATCCCTCCACACGGACACTGCAATATTCTGACAAAGATTTTGGGCTTATTTTTAATACGGCCTTCACGATCTGCGATGCTATAAGGTCTACGTGAGTGGCATCACTGCTTCTGATGCAATCGGTGACCCTCAGAAAAAGTGATTTTCAGGGAGCTGAGTTTGGAAACCCTTTAAAAGCCCCCTCCCAAAAAGGAGTCATCATTACAAGATAAACCCTGTAATCTACAAGAGAAGGAATGCTCAAATTTCCTTGAACTGAGCAGCCAAGACCCAAAACCAGAGGCTGCTTTTAATAATCTTGCCTTTATCTTTCCAGTGCTCATTTCCCCTTTTTATACACTCACGCTGGTGCCTCTGCAGAAGAATCTGATGAAGATTCTGCTTCACAGAAGTTGGTTGGTGAAGTGTTGAAATCCTCAGATGACCCCCGTGGCAGAGAGGCAAAAAAAAAATAAAAATCAATGTTTACTCGATATTCCTAACCACAAATGAGCAAACGATAGCTAGCCCTAGCCCTGCTCCCCACGCACCCAACTCAGACCAAGAGCTCATTCTGAACAGGACACACAGCTGTTAAAATGCTGACATGTGTTTCCTGATGATAGACCAGAGCCAAAAGCAGAACTTGTGCAGAAAGACAAGCAATTTGATCATATTTTGGCAAAGATAAGAGGAAGCTGTACAGAAGCGTATTCCCTGGAGGGGCCAAACTCCAATTAATTGGAACTGCTTGGTATTCAAAAGAGCTGATGAAAAACCTTTCGCAAAGCATTGAGGCCGTTTCTTATTTTTCCCTGACACGAGCCATGAATATGCCATTCAGTTGGAAGGAATCACATCGATGCCGCGTAACCGAGATCAGAATCTGACCCATTCTACAAAGCCCTGAATTTGTTTGTTTTCTGATCTCCCACCCCAGTGAGATAACAAAACCAGCCTATTTCCAGGGTCAGGATTCATTTCCGCGGACCTCTTCTGCATAGTCTTTTAATCCCAGAGAAACAGCCATGTGCCAACACACGAGAAGGGCTGCCAAGGGCTCAGGCTGCAGCGCTAGACTGCTTTGCTAACCTTGCTCAAGTTCAAGTCTGGCGGTGATAC
Source organism: Chionis minor (assembly GCA_013398295.1). Lineage (NCBI taxonomy): Eukaryota > Metazoa > Chordata > Aves > Charadriiformes > Chionidae > Chionis > Chionis minor. The sequence continues at coordinate 49,797 of VZSF01009500.1, read as the reverse complement.
GCAACTTGCTTGAGGTTATGTTATGCAAGAGGATGAGATAAGATGACCCATTAATTTTTAAATCTACCCATTTAGGTGTCTTCATCTCTTTCTCAAGAAGGCATATTACAAACCTACTCCCATTGAGAGTTATATATATAGAGATAGGATATTTATCTATTTAGATAGGATATTTATAAAATATCAGCACCCAAGTCCATGCACCCTACAAAGACAGGGCCTACTGATTGAGTTTCCTATATATATATATATGCATAACATGTAAAGAAGAAGAGAAAAGCAGTTATTTGTTTTACCTGGGACTGAAACCAAGGAGCTAAGAAATTTGTCAAGGGCCATAAATCAGCAGCAGAACTGGAAATTAAAGCAAACTACCTTAAGTACTTCTTTTGGTTTGGGCAAGAAACTGCAGCAAGATCTGTGAATAAGAGCGCACATAAAGTTATTCCTCAGGCAACATCTTTAGCTACACAATATCCAAAGAGCTTGAAGAAGTGAGTTTTCCCATAGCAAGTTCAATAATTCCAGGTGCGACACCACTCCTGTTTACTCTACGGCAACCCCTGGCAGCTCGCAGGCTGCAACACGAGGGTGTCCCACAGGAGAGTTGGGTTCCTGGCCTCGTGTTTGCTCAAAGAGAGCTCAAGGGTTAAGGCCCGGAGTATGCAAGTCACAAAGCACGCTGTGTCTCATGTGTGGGAGTAAATGTCATATCCCACCGCGCCGGGTATTTATAGAACAGCACTATTTGGGAAGTGAAACTTTTTAAGTGGTGAAGTTTTCAACCAGTTGCTTCAGGTTTAAGTTCTGAAGAATGAAACAGAATGAGAAACCCCATTTTACACTTTCTGGCTCTCGTTGGCTCCGAACGTTAAGGTGTAACAAGCCGGGTTTGAGTCGCGTAACCTTGGATTTAAAAGCTCCAGCCTCTCCCACACTAAAGGAGCATTTCTGCAGCTGACACATCAATCCTGCGTCCCCCCCAGAGGACAGAGCGCTGCTTGTCAACTTCACCCAACACTACCTGGTGGAGGAGCTCTCCCCACGCAGGAGACCCACCACAATCCCCTACGGGTCACCCTCAGGCAGGCATGCAGCTCCTGGGGGATGATGTTCTGACAACCCGGTTGCCTGAGCACCCACAAACCCCCGAGTTACTCCACACAGAAGATCCAGTGTAGCTGCCTGCGGCTGGGCACTGAACTTCAACGCAAGAGCCAACCCTCTTTTCAAGGGGAGGACCTTGACCCAAGAAGAGCACCACCAGCAAAGGCAGGAGTCACGCATGGCACCAGCAGCTTCCACAGCCACCAGCTCCGCAGCGCGCACAAGGGCTGGGGTTTGTGGAAAAGGGACTGGAATGAGAGCGCACAGACTGCAGCTGCGTGAAGTTGGGGGGTGGCAGGTAAAGTGGCTGGGGCAGAGGTAAAGCAGTCAGGATTCTCCTTTGTTAAAACGGTAACGTGCCACAGGAGCTGACGCTGGGCTGGTGGGACGAGGCTGAACATCAGCCAAGGCGGTGTGACCCATCCCCATCTCTGGATCCCGGCTGAAGCTCCCACTGCCAAAGGTCCACCTGGTTCAAGTTCTTCACAACTCCCCATTTGTAACACGCTGCTCTTGGCTCACACACACACAGTGAGCCCCAAACTTGGAATAACAGATCAAAAACTCCAAGTCAAAAGCTTTTTTTTGATCAGTGGTCCCGGAGTAGATCACCGTAATCAAGCCAGGCAGGAACAAAAGGTCTTTTGTGAAACTAACTGTGCTCTCTGAGCTGTAACTATAATCACAGCACACATTCCCAGAAGCAGGTCTTGACATTATTGGGTCACACAAAGGAAGGGCTATGCATATTTTTGCACCAATTATTAATGCAGCTATTTGTGTTAACTCTCCAAATTGAGTAACTGATACACCCTGTGCAATTTACATAAATAGGAACACAGTTATATTTGCATTCCCTCCACTCGTACTCAGGTTGAGAACTACTTGTGGGTTTTAGTGCCGCAATAGAAACCGGAGCTTGGCTGTACGAGCCCCTGTAACGACAAAAAAAAAGGGGCAGAGCAGAAGTTGGTCACCCGGTGCCTGTCTCCCAGCCTTGCCTTTACCAGCTGGGTTGTATCTGCTCCGGTGGGTCGGACACCTGACGTTCCCACTACACCAAACACAGTTTTTCTGCTGAAGAGGTGTCAGAAGTGCTCCGACAGATCCATACATGCTCATGTTACTTCCAACTAATGGACTCTTTGCTTCTTCGAGCTATTACTGTATGCCACGAATACCGCTCGCTTACTGCGGCAGTCATCTTTACATTATTTACACTCTGTTCATACTTTCAAGATATTCTTCACAGCTTCAAAAGTGACAAACTTCTCCACCGGTAAGTTGATTGAGAGCACGGATTCATTTCACATAACTCAACCACAAAACAAGAGCCCAGCGTTCTGGATTTCAGTATTGAACCTGGGCTTGCAACACGTTCCGCATGCGCTTCTCAAACCCTCGGTCTTGTCCACCCTCTCCAGACAACAATTACAGCATGGAACTTCAATGGAAAGCATGGCTTGTTCAAAACCCACAAAACGAGCATTAAGGTCCATTATATTTTGTTAAAAGTTTTGTTTGATCTTCTTTCCACTCTCAAGGTCATAAATACCTCTAAATGCAACATTCTGATCACCTCAGCTACTCCGGCAAGAAGAACCAAACAACAACTCCCTCAGATTTTTAAAGGCAGAAGCGTTGTCAAATTATTTCAACTCCCAAAAAGCACTGCCTTGCAGAGCTTTCTCTCATTGTTCTTTATCTTGACTAGCAGACATCCCACATTCTTTAAGCGAGTGTAAGATATCAAGAAAGGTTGAAGAAGCTGTGACCAGCCATTACCGCAACTCCTTCCTCACTTGAGGTCTTCCTACTGCTTGAACACATGGATGATTCTTTACCCAGGGGACATTAGAGATCGGGTGGATCTCAGGATCCTCCCCAGCGCTCGAGTCTCTCCGTATGCCCCACTCAGAGCTGACCGCAGCTCAGCTTTTCCAGGAAGGACTGAAAACCACCTGCAATAAGAGGCAACCTCCTTGCGAGAGCCGACCTGATGACAGCACCCCCACCCGCAGCATTTTCTATTTCCACTTTTAATCATTTCCAAAATATTGCAGCAACCTGCAGAATAGCCAATTGACTATCACGTACTGTGCATGTTAGTGACCTACTATGAGAGGTTCATTTAACTCTGGTTTTGTACTACAGCCCGGCAACAGGGAATTATTCTGCAACGCACTATAGCTCTATTCTCTTAGGAGAGAACTCTCAGGACTGAGAAGAGAGAACTTCATGTAATTCTCCCTAAACTACATGAAGAGTCTGAGCAGAAGAGGCCAGGCTGTCCTGAAGGTGAGTGACATGGGATCTTGCTGCTGCAAATTTCAAGACCGCTGCGAGCACCATCACAGTGGTTGATCATACACAGACTCTGCCACAACTGGGAGTCGCCATCCTGCATGGGGAAAAGCACATTGTCCATCACACAAAGAGTCTAAATCCAGAGGCAATAAGCAAGTATAGCACAGTCCTTTCTTGAGAGTTCTTATTACCTCTGGAATTCCTTCTTTTCCATGGCCCCAGTCTCCGGAGCCAAGGGCTACCTTTAGTGTCAAAGCAAAGAATGTCATTACTTGGGCAAATTAGAGCCTGAAGATTAAACTGTCACTTACTGGTGAGCATCAGAGACTAAACGAGGGGAAAAAAAAACCCTATCAAAGTTATCACAAAACACAGAATAGGCTGGAAGGAACCTTCAGAGATCACCCAGTCCCACCCCTCTGCCCTGGGCAGGGACACCTCCCACCACACCAGGTGGCTCCCAGCCCCATCCAACCTGGCCTTGAACCTCCAGGGATGGGGCAGCCACAGCTGCTCTGGGCAACCCCGGCCAGGGGCTCACCACCCTCACAGTGAAAAACTTGCGTTATTCAAAAATATTATCTCCACAGCAGCACTGAAAGCGTTCCCAGGACTGAAAGCATTCCGGTCATCTCCACAGTGACTAGGAATGAAGGCTCATCACCCTCACCTCTCCTACCGCTGCGAGGCAGCTCTGACATCAAGTGCAGACACCCCTTCTTGCAGCCTTTCCCTTACCTGGTAAAAGGTAACAGTCTCAAAACAGGAAAAGAAGAAAAACACCAACAGAAAGTATCAGCATCTTGAACCAGAAGTAGTTTAATTTGCAAGAATCGAAACAGGCAGCTTACAGACATAATGCTCTTACAGCAGCTTCGGTTTCCTCAGTCAAAGCTAAAACACCCCAATTTTTAAGACACACGTGCGGAGTGAAGCCATTTCCTAAATTATAACAAGACAGCGTAATAAAGCACCTACATGGACAACTTCCAACAATAACCACACACGCATATTAAAATCAATTCCGCCCGAGCAGGCAGGACCGAGCTTTCACCAGATCTTCCTATACGCTGCTCCTCATCTTGGCATTTTCAACCCCATTTATAACATGCTAGGAAAGGCTACAAGAAAGCAGTTCAGGCTGAAACTCTGGGCAAAAAACAAACCTTCAGTTAAATTCAGTATAGGTAGAAGCACTTTGACATAATCTTAATTTATGATTGGCCCTGCATACTCAACCATTTTGATTTTAGACTAGAAAGATGAACTGACTGGAGGAGTTTGTAACTGTCCAGCCAGAGCAAACTCCCATGAGACAAATCCCCACATCAACTGCAGAAGAAAACAGCCTTTGAGGCAAGACAAAAATCCTTATTTTTCAGCGCCCAGGGCCCTGAAGCCAGTAAACTGGTAGCCCCCAGACAGGCAAACCCCACTTACTAAGTTTTCTTGGAAAACAAAAAGCCTTGCACAGCCGCTACAGCTTTACACCAGCGCCCTTCCTGCAGGAGAAAGCGGGGAGGGGGCCCTGAGGCCTCGGCGCCGCCTCTCGGGCCCCCATCGCCGGTGGCGGAACCGTGAGGAGACGATCGTGAGGCGCCCGGCGCCCTTTTAAGGGTCGCCCGGGGCGCGCGCGCCCCGCCCCGCGCCTGCGCACTGCGCGCCCGCTGCCCCACCGCCATTGCGCATGCGCGCGGNACGGCCCGAGGGAACCCGCCGGCGCCGCTTCCGCCGCCGCCTCAGGGAGGAGGGTGCGAGGGCGGCCCGGTTCCGGCGGGAGAGCCGCCGGTGCTGCCGCGGGGAAGGCCCCGGGAGCACCGGGGAGCTTTGAGCGGCGCCTCCCGCCTAACGGGCCGCTCTGCGCGCCCCGCCCGCCTCCCTGCGCCGTGCTCGGTACCGCCGGGCTGCCCCGTCCCCGCCGGGGAGCTCCTCCCCGCCGCCCCGCGCCCCTCCCGGAGAGCGGCGGGGAAGCCGCGACCCGGCCGAGGTGCCGCTTCCCGAAGGCACCCCCGGCCCCGCGGCGGGAGGAGGAGGCGGCGGCGACGGCTGAAAACAGCTGAAGAAGCCCCGAAGTGCCGCTGAGCTGCCCGTCCGGCCGCTCGCCTCAGCGCTTCCCTTTGACGCGGCTTTTTTTCATCGCTGGCAAAAAGGTTAAAATGCTTCTTCGCTGATTAATAAGTTGCCGCTGTGGTTGATCTCAGATGCTTCCTGTCTGCTTTAATCGCTTGCATGAGACACATGTGTTCGGCGCTCGGCACATGGAAGGAGCAGCAGTGTGAAACCGGCATCCATAAACAACGTCTAAATCGCTTTTTCAACTGGCTTCCTGAGCTCTTTTATGAGTAATAACTCACACCTTCTTCGCTGTGACGTTAGTGATAAGGATGATCGAGCTGGGCTTTGAAATATGTGTCTGCAAGTGTGCTGCTTTATTGCGTTTTAACTCAGTTAAATTCTGGTATTGGCGCATCCACTAAATTCCTTTGGAATGAGTCATTTGCTATTAACTATTAAATTTTAACTGCTATAAGAGAATGAATCTTTTTATAGCAGACTGCGAAGGAGGAGTGGAACAAACAAACATATAACAACCAAAAAAAAACCTGAAGGGTTCGTGGGACCTGCTCCAACGTCGCCGGAGTTAATGAACTTTGTCCGTCCTGAGTCGTAGGTCAGTGTTAAATGTGAGAAGGTAGAGCCGAGCTTTTGTTGTAAGAGCGACGCGGTGCCTAATTCTTACTCTGGCTGCTAAACTGAAGGCAGTAAGTGTCACCGTCTTGTCTCTTTAACTTTCCTTCTGGGACTTCAGATGGTTGCCAGCAAGTGTCGGTCAAATCTGTCAGTGGAGACAGAGGGATAGAGGTCTGGAAGACAGAAAAATGTTTAATTTTCAGTAACAGCAGCTGGCTCGGAGTAGAAGAGACCCGAGTTAGGAAAGTGTCTGGAGATGCTGGGGAAGGGACATCAAGAGGATGCATGGGGGGACCAGGAGGAGACTTATAGGGTGAGCCATGTGAGACTTTAATCTGTAGGAACCTGGGCTTTGCTGATCAGTTTAGTGATATTAGGGCCCTGGGTGCTGAATAATAAGGACTTTGTCTTGGCTAAGAGGCTGTTTTCTTCTGCAGTTGATGTGGGGATTTGTCTCATGGGAGTTTGCTCTGGCTGGACAGTTACAAACTCCTCCAGTCAGTTCATCTTTCTACTTTCTAGTCTAAAATCAAAATGGTTGAGTATGCAGGGCCAATCATAAATTAAGATTATGTCAAAGTGCTTCTACCTATACTGAATTTAACTGAAGGTTTGTTTTTTGCCCAGAGTTTCAGCCTGAACTGCTTTCTTGTAGCCTTTCCTAGCATGTTATAAATGGGGTTGAAAATGCCAAGATGAGGAGCAGCGTATAGGAAGATCTGGTGAAAGCTCGGTCCTGCCTGCTCGGGCGGAATTGATTTTAATATGCGTGTGTGGTTATTGTTGGAAGTTGTCCATGTAGGTGCTTTATTACGCTGTCTTGTTATAATTTAGGAAATGGCTTCACTCTGCACGTGTGTCTTAAAAATCAGGATGTTGTTAAGCAGTGTCCTGAAAAAAAAAAGCAGTGTCCATGTGGGAACAGCTCAGCCAGGCCGGAAAGCAAATCCTTGTCAGGTTGAAGTTTGTGCTGATGCTTTCTGTTTGCAAAGCAGGAAAAATTAGCTACTTCTTGGAATGAATGGGGTTTTGGTGACGTTTATAAACTCTGAGCAAACGCCGTTATTGCTATCTGTGTTGAACAACATGAAAAGAATCGTTAAGGAGTGAGTTGTACTCAAGCTTGTACTTGAGGAAATGAAGATAGGTGTGTTTAGATACTTTTAGAAAGTCTGCTGGTGGTTAAACTCAGTCAAATATTTTCCTACAGACTTTGTAACCAACCTATTGCAATATACTAATGTCTGGCAACTCAAGAGGCAGTTGAAGCTCATTATCCCAGTGTTTACAGTAAGCAGGAGGAAGGGCTGAAATGGGATTTTGAAGTATTTACTATCAAACCACTTTAAAGAACATGTTTACATACTTATTATCATTTGTAACATAACTTACTCAGGAACATAAGGCTGATAGTGAAATCCTGCAAGCAGGCAGTTCCGTGGTGGTGGTTTAGATGGAAGGTTTGGCTTTACCTGGTGATCCTCAGGTAAACCTGCATGGAGCAGTACTTGGGAACACGGGAGAGAGGAAGAGGAAGTAGACGGGAGCCCCTGGGACAGACTAATGGGTAACACTGGTTATCGAAGAGGAGGTGAAGGCTGTGAGCATCCTGGAATAGCAACTGGTGGTCTGACTCACCAGTATTTTAATCAGTCAGGCATTCTATTTATTTTTACTTTGGAACTCTTAGATAGGCAAGAAAAGTATTTTTTTTTATTATCCCCCTCCCC
>VZSF01009500.1:14548-41780 GCA_013398295.1 Chionis minor | reverse complement strand
AAAAAATTTTTTTTTTTTTTTTCCCCCCCCCCCCCCCCCCCCCCCCAAACATGTTAAGTTAAAGCAGCATTAAGTCTGTTTAATGTGTAGGGGGGTGTTGAGTGTTACAACTTTTTTTTTTTAAGTCCCTTCTGACACAAATTGAAACTTCTCCCTTGCTGACAGCGCTGCGCTTGTTTAAATAACCACCCCAGGCCCATGCTACAATAATACGCCTTAAAACTGACACGGCCGAAAACGGAACCGTCTGAATTTCGGTTCCATCTGAAACGTGGGCGGCGTGGAAGCTCATCGATAGCATCCAAGCACGGAAAAGACAACAGCGAGGAGGAGGAGGAGGCAGGGACAAAGGGAAGTGGTGCCTGGGGTTTGAAAGGGTTGTACATAACATATCTACTCCGTGGGCCCCAAACCAAATCATTAGTGGTGATTCATTTTTTTAACAAGTGCCATCTTTTTTTTTTCTTTTTTTTTTTTTCTTTGGTGAAACGTGGTTTTTTGATAAAGTTTGATGTCTTTGTATGATGACTTTGTAGCTAATACCCTGGATAGGTTCNTCCGATTTCTTTTTTTTAAAAAGTGCCATTTTTTTTTTTTCTTTTTTTTTTTTTCTTTGGTGAAACGTGGTTTTTTGATAAAGTTTGATGTCTTTGTATGATGACTTTGTAGCTAATACCCTGGATAGGTTCTTTTGGCCACAGATTTAGCGCTTTCCCGAATATTTACTGGCAGTTGTTAAAGACAGGAAGGTCCCCGAAAGGTGTCCGTTCTTCTCAGTTGACATTCCCTGCTCTGGCGATGCATAAATTCCTGGCTCTTCCCAGCTGCTGCCTTGTTGTAGCGGTCAGCAAAGCCACAGCGCTAAAATGCTCGTTGTGTTGTTTTAATAAACCGGTGGCAGCTGCAAAAGAGCAGGCTAACCTAACTCAATGCATTGTTCATAAAACTCTTCTCAATAAGGAAGTGGGAAACCTCACTGAGACAACACGATTTTTTTTTCTTTTTCTTTCTTTTTTTTTTTTTTTTTTTCAAACTAAATGTCAATGTGAAACTGCCGCTGAGCCTTCGCACTCAGACTAGGAGGAGAAATCTGCATGCTTTGAAGCTGACTTATGTATGTTTTAAAGCTCTTTCCCATGTCTTTTTTAACCAAATTTACAGGCTGCTCCATGAAACGTTAACTGAAATTCTCCAACAAGCCATTGGCAAGGGAGATTTGACCCAGGCAGACCAAGCAGGAGCCCGTATTATGGTGTGCTGCAGAGTGTTTTAGTGCTGCAGAGGTATTTGCATTACTTTTTCCCAGCTCGGAATCTCTCTTTCTGTATACATAGTAACTTCGTGAAACACAGAAATGTGCTTTTAAGGTCCCTGCTACAAATAGCTTCCAGTTGAGATGGAAGAGCCGAAGAGGGTAAATGGGGACTTGTTTAGAGAAGGGTGGAGGGAGGAGGTTTTAAAGGAGCAGAAAGCACGTGGTATATCTCTCATATTAATAATGTTTGAGTATCTCCTTAATTCTGACTCCCTGTGAGTCTCTGATGCCCTTATCCAGTATATTAGTTTCTCACAGGAGCACAGGCATTATGTGAGGGAGGAGTTGCCAGCGCCATCGGGCCGGTGCCTCCACAGCACAAGTGAGACCGTGTTTGGCTTTCACTCTGTAAAAACGCACTTTCTTTTTTACAGCACTGAGAGCTAACATTAGTTAACCAGAGGTGAGTGTAAAACCGTAGTGAAGATAAGGAGCAAGTAGTCTTTAACGCTGCTAGCAAAAGCCCATTGTGGGTTAGGGTGTAATATTCACTTTTATCTACTGCATCGTTAACCCGACTTCCCCTTTCTTCCTTGAAAATAATGAGCCCATACACTCGTCGACAGGAGGAAGAAAGGCAGGGATATTGAAATCGAGAATTACAGTTGAACCTAAGTGACTTGGATGAGGGAGAGGAGGTTTTGAAAACCAGAGGAGCAGTTTGGGGTATGAAACAACCCCCCTCCAGCTCAATAATGCGAAGCTCCTCATGTCGCACGTACGTACCTTATGTCTGTACAGGAAGCTGTGCTCATCCTGGAGCCGTGGCAAGTAAATAAGCAGCCGAAACCGCAGCTCCGGCGTGTCTCATGTGGGTAAATCCTGTTCTTAGTGGTCTTGCCGTGGAACCTCAGGTGCCCATTTACTGCTCCCAAGGCTCCCTTTTATCCAGAGCTTCCCTAGGAAGGGCTGTGTGGGGGGCCTGGGCCGGAGAGACCGAGTGGTTGCGTCCAGATTAAGGGGGTTTGCGAATGCTTTGGCCTCTCTGGACGGCCGCCCCCTCCACGTGCGCAGAGGTGAGTCGAACCTGTTCGGTTCTGAATATGAAGCTTCAAGAGAAGTTACGCTTCAAAAATTACTTAAAAGTTGATTTGATTTTATTTTTTTTTTAATCACGGCTTCTGCCAACTATGCTTTGTTGTGTGTGCCATGAAAATAGTCGGGTTTTTGATTCTTATAAGGGCCTGAAAATTGTTCAGCAACAGTTAAACTGGACTGGGCTGGCAGCTTCTGTGCCTACACAGCCTTGTAGACCTGAGTCACACATTAAACTGTCTGAGCGCTGGCGGCTGCTGTGTTAGAGGACGTTGCTTACAATAGCTACCTCTTCTTTTATTTTTTTTTTTTTTTCAGTCAGCAAGCGAGTTATGTGCTTTGTTGACTTTAATCTCAGTCATGTTTCCTTGTTATTCTTTTCCATTTCAGAGGGCGACAAGGACTCGCAGTTTTGCTTCTCCCCTCCCTCTGTTGTCTTTTAACTAAGCTGAGGAGTGACTAGTAGAATTACATATTTTTTGGCAATGGGTTCGGGCTGCAGACCTTGAAGGTCCTTGAAGGTGAGCGGAGGGCAAGGAGAGACAGAGTTAATGCAAATCAGGAGAGAGTGAGGATAAAAATAGCTCTGAACTTGTCGGTTTGGTCACTGGTGCCTTGGGTTAGTCATCTGGCAGGCTCTCTTTCTGCTGCTCCAAGGGATTATTTTACAGCACTGAGATTTGACATAATTTCTGTAGAGAAGAGGGAGCGGGACAGGGCGTAATGAGGGGGATACTGTCATCAGCACTTCTTTTGCACAGCAGCTGTTCTCTGTTTAGCCGCTGAATGTGGTCATTGTTGACTTCCCTTGTACACCTGCCAGGTTGTTAGGTGACTCATTTGCGCATCACACCAAGGTTCATGCATTTGGCTCCCTTCCTCTTTCCTTGGTGGTCCCTTAGACACTGAGCACCCACTGGTTTTGTCGTTTTCCGGACTGATCTCCGTGTTGCCAGGAGCCTGTTGGAGTAAATGTCCTCTTGCCACAGGCAGCTGTTCAAGGCAGGAGGGGAAAAAAGGAAAAAAAAAAAGGAAAAGAAAATCCCTGGTGCAGGTTGAAACCTATGAGCCTCAAAGATGTGCTCCTGTAATAGTTCTGAGATCTTGATTTTGCTCAGTTTTGTTCAACGTTTTGTTCAAATGTCCCTCCTCCTGGTCTCATACTGCGTTTGCGGTACTTAACACCTGTACGTGTTTGCGAAGGTTTCTGGATTTTCCTGAGTTGTTTAATGATGGAAATGTTAATTTTAAGATTTTGCACTTGAGCTGCGAGAGGACTGGCACAAGGAAGTGACCTCTACAGTTAAGGACCAGTAGAATATTGTGGTTTAAAAGATAGAAAACAACGATGTTTTAACTTTTCCAGAATCCAGGGTGAGGGGATCAGGGGCTAAACCGGAGCCGTGTTTCCTGTGGGCTTGTGTTCAGTGTGGTTGTAGAGAACTCCTAACTCTCCACATTCCTGATTTCTACCCCACAATATACCCCTGCCCCGTCCCACAGCGCCTTGCTTCCGTGCTTCTTCGTGCTTCTCCCTTTCCACTCCTGGCTCCCTTCCACCTTCCCCTGCGCTGCCAATTGGCCAAGATTTGGCATGTGCTGGGACTTGTTTGGAGCTACATTTACGCTAACCGGTCGGCTAGCGGCCGTGCTGATTGACTCGCCAGCTGCTGCCAAGCAGAGGGATCGTCTTTTTCCAGCACCATCGCTGTCCTCTCTCCAGCACCAACTTGCGTTAATCCTGGCTGCCGTAAAAGCTCTGCTTTTGCCCGGCTCAACCAACTATTTCAAAAGTTTTTGGTGATTCAGGGGGAGGACGGGAGAAAGGGAGGCGTTCTGTGTGGGCAGGCTGATTCCCTAGCCGTGTTTCTTTGGAAGGAAAAACGAGAAATGGATTTGAGGGTGACTGAGTACAAGGAAGAAGGTAATTAGCAGGATTTATGGCCATTTTATGTGGTGTGTGAGCATAATGTAATTTCTCCTACGTGCACTCTAGGAGGAAATCTTTGGCGTCTTCTCTTTTTTTCTTTTTGTTTTTTGGGGGGCTGTGTGTGTGAATATTCTTGCTGTTTAGTGATACAAGATTTCCCTCTTCTTTATGGTTTCATTGTTTGTATTTAAGCTAATGCAATATACCAAGAAATAAACTTTCCCTTGAAACCTGTGTGGTCTCGTATTTTTAGGGCTGAGAATAATGTTGATTATTCAGATCTTCAGTGGTACAAGTCAGGGATGGAGACCTGGCAGTCTCGGATTCTTTTGCAGCTCCATGCTCAGAGGACCTTGATTTGGTTTAAATGATTTAGTAACCTGATAATCTTCACCAGCCTCTTGTTTCTCAGGAACTCGAAGCTGCGTCTACCTGTGAAGTTAAGTATTCTGACAAGTGTTTTGCTTTGTTTTTTTTTTGTTCTTAGTGACTCTCTGAACCTGTGAAATGGCAGTGATGGGAATTACATGCCAAGGAGCTCCAGATCCAGCCGTCAAGCACAAGAAGGAGCTCACGGCTACAAAGGGGCTGAAGGAGACAGCAAGTGAGAAGCAGAGCAGTGTTTGCAAAGTAGAAGATTCAAAGAAGGTCATCTTTCACAGTCAGTGGAAAATCCTGAATGATGTAATCACTAAAGGAACAGCAAAAGAAGAAACAGAAGGAGGCTGTGCATCAATTTCTATTATTGCCCAAGCAGAATGTAAGTAGCAGGGCAGTCTGTTCTTCATTGAGAAAAAGGAATGTGCAGTACGGTATGAGATTTCACTCACTTTGCACTCCTGGAGAGCTGAGCTGAAATCTATTTGTAATCCCAAGTTGGGTGGAGTTGGTGACACATCCCAGTCTCTATTTAGGAAGCTCATGAAACCTCCTAATAATGTGGCAGCATCCACTGAATAAAGCATAAATAACAGAACAGCATGTGGCCGTTGCACGTCGCTGCTTTGACTATAAACCTGTGTCCTGTTGGGTCATCTGTTCCTGGCTGACTTTTGAAAGGTGAAGAGGGGAAGGGGGAGAAAAAGAAGTAAGACAAAGTAAAGCTGTCAGGTGGGAAAGATCTGGAGGATCAGGAGACTGCAGGGCTGGGAAGCTGCCTCATCCTGGGCAAGGAAGAACGTAGCGTGGGCGATGTGGCACGACCGCGTGGTGATTTGTCTGGATCGCTGTTCGATTTAGCGAGTTGGTAGTTTCTTAGTCCAGTTGTTACCAGGAGAGACTTTGCCTGATCTTGAAGACATGTGATGATCCTGTTTTCTTTCACACAGGTGAGAACAGTCAGGAGTTCAGCCCCACTTTGTCAGAGAGATCCTTTATTGCTCATAGTAAGCGTTACAGGTGAGAGACTCCTCGACGTGACCCACCTTCGCTGTTGTGTGTGCTGACTTGTTCCAAATCACCCTGGCTCTGTGCGCTTTTATTTCTTCCAAAAACACTCCTGTTTGGATTAGCTTTTCTGTCTGAGGCTCAGGAGTAGCGTGTCTTTCCCCAACCATCTTCCTCGAAACCTTTTTGTGTTAGGAGAAAATATAAGTTTAAGCACAAACGACTCTAAACACCCTGCATTGTCTTGTTGTCAATGCCTGCTGATTGCCCTCCACCTCTATTTTTGGGTTGTCAAATTTGTTTTGAAATGACTGAGTCATTTTTTGAGGTTCATGGGCTCGAAGGGGAAGTTTTCAGCATTTTTTAACTGAGCTGTCCCGACGCTTTTGAAACCTCGTTACACCATCCTGTTTGAAAAGTTGTGGGAAACTTAGGCTGCTGCTAGAAGTAGTCCCGAGGAGAAGGAACTGCTTTGTTTCTGGGGAGGATAAACAACAGGGGATGAGAGAAGAACCTTTGCTTAATGACAGCGTCAGTGGCAGAAATAGAGTTAAGAGAAGCTGAAAGTGGTAAAGGGGGAGTAAGAGTTGCGATAGAAAAATGGAGGTCTGGGTCTTGCTTTTTCTGAAGTCATCTGAGAGGGAGCCGCCTTTTCTTCATGAAGAATACGTGCCCTGTCGGGGCACAAGCTGGAACTTTATCAAGTGGCTCCGGCGCTGGTTGAAGTGGGTAACTGGGATATAGAATTTGGCGCTGCCTGTCTTCTGGCAGCTTTCAGACACTGAACCTGGGCTGGTGAGGTGTGGGCTTGCCGTTGCCCACCGACTTCATGACGTTGACCCATGAACCAGCTGCAGAAATGCGGAGTGAACCATTTCTTAGAGGGTTTTTGTGGCGTGTGTGCCGGCTATATGCTCAGGTTCGAGGCAATGCGGTAATGCCGTCACCCAGAATTCTACTTATGGGATCTTTTAGCGCTCAGGGGCATGCTGAAACAGCAGGCAGAGATGTAGAAAGCAGTGCTGTCTGTGAACTGCATCGCTGATCAGCAAGGGCAGATGATGTACTGCATGGATCAACAGAACAATTATGATTTCTTCATTTGAAGGTCAAATATCCTGGTTTATCTTACAACTTGATTTAAAAAAAAATCTAACTGCGGTGATTGGTATTGAATAACTGCAGGCAAATGTTCCTCTCGAGAGCTGGATCTGTTGGTGCAGACCCCCAGTCAGTGTGCTGGCCAGTGCTGTTTAGTATATGTATGCGTTCCTAGAAATTGTGTTGTAATATTGAGCTTTACATGCCAGAATGTTTTGGCTTTTTGAAGCTGTTTTATTTGAGCGCACTTAGTCATCCCTTTTCTCTGGTGCAAAGCCTATTTTTCTTACAAATAGAGCAGACGTTTGCATTATGAGCACTTTTATTAATTTTAACAATTTTTTATAATAGATGGCATTTATACGTATCTCTGTGTTCACTGTAAATCATAGACACAAACTGTCTCAAAGCAACCTGGAGATGTTCGGTGCTTTCCGTGCTACTTTGCCATCTAGTCGTGCTGTTCCTTGCAGAATTTTCAAATACTGGGAGAATTAATGCTTTCCTTCCTCTACACCCTCCCCATATTTCTTTCTTACGATGCCAGATATACTATTGTGCCTTGATATTAAAGTTAAAATACCACATATTAGATGGCAAGAAGCTACGCTATCGTTCTCTGTGCTTTAAATCTCAGCAGGCAGAATCGCTAAATTCTCATTCTTGTTCTGTGGGTCGTAATTGTTAACTGGAGGGGTGCTTTCACCGTCGGATCTAAGAGACTTCCTGCATTTTGGTTTCCAACAGCCGCTCAGACAGTCTCGATCAAATCCCTAACAATGTGGCCCATGCGACGGAGGGGAAGATGGCGCCTACCTGTTGGAGAGGGAGGCATCGTGGTAAGACGAAAAAGAAACGTCACAAGAAAAGATCCAAGCTGAAAATACAAACGGTGGCTGCTGGCAAGCGAGGTCCCAGAACTCCAGAGCAAGAGAGCTGCACTCCAATTCCTGTCCAGGTGAGAATCCTTAAGCCTTCCTTATGTACTACCGGGACCCCTGCAAACTCCTAACAATCCTTGGTTGAATTTTGGGTGGCTGTATTGAGGTTCCCGCTCAGTTGTTTTGTGTTGTTTTGTTTTCTAGGACGATGAATCACACCAAAATATTCCTTACAGAAACAATTTTTGGGTTTCAGAATTTAACAAGGACTTGGCCTATGATCCACTGCCATTTGAGAAACCTGAGAAATTTCTGCCCACGGGCAAACTCCACTCACCAAGGAGCCAATACAAAACAGAACTGCACAAGTTGATAAGCCCTATTCAGTGCCTTAATCATGTTTGGAAACGGCACTATCACAGGGACAGCGTTCCACAGCCTGAAACTCTCCATCCTTTTCCCTACAACATAATACCCCCCCGTTTCACCCATCTGGACAGTCCCCTCCATGCCATGAAATGTAATGCTCTGGAGACATACTTCCACGGTGATCTCAACTATCAAGACAGCGAGCGTCGCTTATCTGGCCTCAACTTCGAATATAGTTTCCCCAAATGTGTCAACCAGCCCATGAAAACCAGTACGGACAAGATTTCCGTGGAGGAATACTTGGTAGATGCCTTGAAGGGGAGCGTGAGTCTGGGCGAACCGCAAAATTTAGCCAGCCTGGCGAAGACGTGGAGAGGAGGCGGTCTGGACCCGAAGGAACAATTTCACGAAGCAGATGAAAATGAAGGCGTGCTACTTAATGAGGTGATCTTCTGACCCTACACACTAGTGTTGTGGAAGGCAGAGTCTTGGGCTTCAGAAGAGAGAGATAGTCTGCGTCTGTGTGCTAGCTTCTGTAACGAAGCTGCGTTTTCTTGATACGGTTGAAGACTGCCGGTTAAAGATGCGCGTTTGGTTTTTGAAGGATATAAAGCCCTGGCTTAGATCAGTGGCTCTGATTTGTTCGCTCATTCATGAAATATGCGTGCTTGTCGATGAGGAGTGTTTCTGCACTTAGTCAGTCTTCAAACATGTCTTCTCTGTTTGCCTGTGAAAGAACCCAGTCCATTCAGGTGAACAGGCTGCGGTATTTTATTGGCTACAGCTGACCTGGACTGTAACACAGACAGAAACCAGGGACATGGAGATCGTGAAGGTGCAAAAAGCACGGCTGCTGCCTCTGGTGGGAAGGCAGCGACTCGCCCGGTGGCCCTTACCAATCTCAGGGCTCGGGCGTAGCGAACGCATGTAAATCTGAGAGGCGTGATTCATTTCTTCGGAATTCACGTCTGTCTTTGCCACCTTAAACTCCTCTTAGAGGGCTTTTCTTTGGAATCGGTGTCACCCTGTCGGTGTTGGGTGTTGTCGGTGGAGTTCAGGGTGTCGCTTACCTGCCTGAATACGTTCACACTGAGACCCAGGGCACAATCTCAGGTTACTGCCTATAAAAAAGATTTAGCTCGCACGTAGATGTCTGCATTTAGCCATGTGAATCTTGGTTTGTTTGTAAGATTTTGCTTCGTAATTATGTCCTGCATGTGGTGGGAATAGTTTGAAGCTCCAAAACTATCCAAGTACTGGCAGGCTTTCTTTTCAATCATAGGGTGCACTCGTTTAGATCAAACAGGGCCCACAGAAATCGAGTCGCTCCTCCTGTATCGCTTCGTCTCAAGCCTGTGACAGAAGTAATTTTGTGCAGGGACTTTTGGAGAGGTGCGGCAGCATCTGTCATTGTGCTTTTTCTGCAAATGTAGGTCTCTTGTCTGTGGAGCTCAACATTTTAAGTGTTTCTTTCCTTGCTTCATCTTGTTTTCTGATTTTAACTTCCAGAAACTGAAGCCAGTGGATTATGAGTACCGAGAAGAGGTTCATTGGACCAAGTGTCACGGTTCTCTGGGCATTGGCTCTTTTGGAGAAGTCTACAAAATAGAGGACAAACAGACAGGATTTCAGTGTGCTGCCAAAAAGGTAATTATGTGGGAGAAAGCGGGGGGTTTCCTGCCACAAAAAGGCACACAGAGAAAAAGTCTTCTCTTTCCAGCTACCATGGACAGTAGGTACATGAGTGTATGGTTACAGCAAAATGCTGCTGTGGTTCTGTCCAAGGGAAAACTTCAGGGTGGTGGCGAGGAGAGAAGAAGCAGATGGAGAACCTGTCTGCGCTTAGCAGCCAGAAATTGGTGTATTTGGCCTTCAGGGCTTGCTGCAAGGCATCTTGGGTTTTGTGCTGAGGCAGGCCAAGAGGGTAGAGATTTCAGAAAGATTGTGTGTTCCTGGTGACTGCGGGGGAGAAACGGCTGTGTGAGTTGTCTGCTTATCTAACTATCGTCATCTTGAAACACGTCTAGTGTAAATGGTGACATGGCAGGTGTTTTCTCTGTTGAAAAAGGAATAAAGTAGGAAAACAAAAAATAAAGCAGTCTGTGAGCGCTTAAAGCAGAGAGAGTGCTTTTATCTGTTCAGTGAGTGTCATACGCGATACTGGCACAGCGTAATGAGGTGATTCTGTCCCAGATGCAGCGAAGGATGTGTGTTTTTCCAGAAGCTGGCATAATAATCTATTGTACGTCAAGATACTTCATACGACGCATGAAGTGTGCGGAATATAACTCGAATCGGGGTATCGATTTGTAGGGAGCCATGGGGAGACTCGGAGGTGAAGGCAGAGTGATGATGCAAGTAGATAACGAGAATGTAAACTATTTTGTTGAATTTAACACTTGAATAGTTTCGTCGCCTCCATGAACTGATGTTTCTCATGTTACTCCAATAGAAAACTTCGAGTGCGTGGGAAGCTTTTGTCTTGAGTGCAAAAATGCGATGTGCAAAAAGAATTGGAACTTGCATTTTTCAATTGAAAATGTTTACTTTTTCTGGTTTACATTGGTCTCAACTTGATGTATTACCTAGTGGAAAGATGTAAGTGGCAAGACTAAGCCAGCCTGGCCAGTCTTTTAACTATTCCATTTGTCAGCTGTATAAAAGCAAACATATTTAAAGCATGTAGAAAACTATTTCCTATTCTGCATCCTCACATTTTTTATATGGAATTTTGTGGCAACATGACCAGCTTGTTTTCTGACAGTATGTAGCTACTGAAATTAATATCCATTTTACAAATATACAGTCTTAGGAGAAATAGCTGATACCAGTGTACGTTTTCAGGAAGGAGAGCTGGTAGTGCTGAAAAGAAAGATATGAGAGTAGGAGAAGCTGAAGTCTTTCAAAATGACAATTTATATTTTTTTTTCCTAATTATCGGAGGATTTCAAAGGGTAATTCTGTAGATGAGAAACACATCTCAGACCAAACTCTTCAACCAGTGAGTTCTAGCGTGCAAGTTGAAGACTTAACGATGATGTATTTCATTTTACATCAGGAACAGTCTGGAATTACTGTGATGGAAGGGGACTACCTGACCTTCTTTCACCATACTTGGTGTTGTAAGCACCTGCTCTCCAAATTCTTGAGATTAAAGAAAACTAGCTATGGCTGGATTGCTGACAGCGAAGAAACATGATACATCCTTTTCCCACCAGACTCTTAATGACTCATGTTTTCCTTCTGGTCTTTAGCAAATTCTTGGTTTATTTTGTTTGGCCCAACTTAGTGAATAGAGTTTTTCTTTAACCATGTTTTGGTGCGGGCTGAGTGCCATCTAAAAAGGTGATAGCGTGGATCACAGCTTGTGGCCGTATTTCATATTCCCTCCTGTTTTGAGGGAGTTTCATTTTTGCCGAGTACTGCGCCCCGTCCTTAGATATTTGTATTTCTGCTTCTGTGAAAGCAGAACACTTGAGTTGTCAGTATTATCTTTTTAACCGAAACAGAAATTACCTTCCTCCAGAAGATTACCATTACTCAGCCGTAAGCTGGAGTTATTGCAACCTGGCACCTTTTTTGGCAAATCCTAGCTTTACTCAGACACTGAGCATTTAGGATTTGTCCTTGTTCAGAATCGTTCTGAGTGTTCCCACTTATCGCGGTACCCACTGAGTTCTGTTAACGAAGGTTATCGTTGTGCCTCTGCTGTCAAATGGTGTGGGACACTCTGACCCAAGCAGCCGGGGGGGATGATTCTGTCGGGATTTGTCACAAAATTTGTTCAGCGCTGCTTTTTTGTTTCTCTAGGTACAAGTCGAACACTTCCGGGCGGAGGAGTTAACGACATGTGCTGCGATAACAAGCCCTAAAGTTGTCCCCTTGTACGGAGCTGTGAAGGAAGGACCTTGGGTGACCATCTTCATGAAGCTGATGGAGGGTGAGAAAGGGACAGCCGCAGTGGAAGCACTATGTTAACTGTTGAACGTGGTGGACATTGATCTCTTCCTCCTGCCCCAATTTTAAAACTGTTAATTCTTTGGTGTATCCAGAGTGTTCCTAGCCTTAATTCCTGAGTGGGTTGGGATAGGTATGTGTAACCCCTGCTGGTGTGTAGCAACGGTCTTTCCTGGGGGGGAATCGTTTCCAGTCCTGCCTCGCTCCATTTCACCATGTGTCTCTTTCCAACAGCAGCTGCAAATTCCCACTAAAACACATAGCCAGTGCTGGTTTTTGCTTTCATGTTTATTTGCATGGCACTGCGTAAAGCACATTGTACTGGAAAAGGGGATACTGTAGAAGCAGACCTAGATGCTTCTGTTGCCTGATGCTCTTTTTCCAGCCAGGACCGTGGAAATCACAACCTGTGAAGAACCAGCTGGTGATCAGCAGCACCTAGAAATGTCTGATCTGATCACAGAGCAGTTGCTTTCGACACAAAGCAACGCTGTTAAACTGGCCCTAAGCGAAAGGCTTCATGGAAGAGGCCAGTTTCTGTGGGCAGTAAGAACCCTGGGAATAAACAAAAGGAACAGACCCACACATGGAAGATAAGGGCTGTCAGACCTGGCAGTTCTCGTTTCTTCGTCAGAAACAACGAGGAACGCTGATGAGGCTGGGAAGACTTTAAAGATAAGCTAACATGGACTCTCTGGATTCCTTTCTAGGTGGCTCACTAGGGCAGCTAATTAAACAGAGTGGCTGCCTGCCAGAGGACAGAGCCCTCAGTTATTTGGGCCAGGCATTAGAGGGCTTGGAGTATCTTCATGCTCAAAACATTCTCCATGGAGATGTAAAAGGTGGGATTGTACTGAAGGTACCTTATTCTTCCCTTTTTCTTACAAGAGGCAAACTGCTTGGGGATCAAGTTACTGAGTGGCAGAAGGTTATTGACTAGATTTTCGGCTCTACGTTTGAGATTAGAGTTTAACTTGGTTCTAAACAGCTGGACATACCATATTTGTCACCTCTTTCTTTCTGTCGTCTGGTGGGTCTGGCAGGCTGTTTGCCCAGGCTGCCCCACCCCTGGGGTAGAGGAATCTCCAGGGCAGATAATTGGTAGTTTATAAGTGGAGATAATTATAGCTTTGTACTTGCTTCAGCCAGTGACATGCCATAGGATTAATAGAGCTTGGTTTGGGCTCAAAAAACCGTAGTTGGGTGGGCTTTTGGCTTTTTTCCATCTCGCTGACAAAGGAGACTGACTAATTAAAACCTTCTCGTTGCCAGCGGAAAATGTGCTCCTGTCTGATGACGGAAGCAGGGCTCTTCTGTGTGACTTTGGTCACTCTGCTCACCTTCATCCGGATGGCCTGGGAAAGTGCTTGGTCACAGGTAAGGATGTTCTGCTGCGGTTCTTAAGAATTGCCCTACTGACTCATTCTTTCTTTTTGAACATTTACATATGCCTCATTTGCAAGCAACTGTATTTTCCAGACTTCACATTGCTCATAGTGTCGCATTTATTGATATTACTGTGATGTATCCCAGGGACAGCTCAAACGAACTGACGGGTGGAAGGTGGTCCTCAGCTCCCAGTCTAGAAGGCTGTGGTGGTTTTTTGTAAGATTATGTCGGCATATTACATTCAGTGTTTTGTCCCTGCAAGAAACCACATTGAAACTTAAAAATCTAACTCTGACTTGTCGCGTAACCTCACTTAAACAGCTGGGGAAGAATCCTGACCTCCACCAAAGCAAAATTCCTTACTGACTTTTGGGCAGTTAAACTTTATGGTACTTCTAAATGCAGCTGTTCAAAGAGAAGGATAGGTTTTCTAATGCCGAGCTCTCCAATGGAGTGCTTTGCCTCCCAAATTTGCTTGAAAGAGGAATTTAATACCTATTCTGTGCATAAGGGATGAGGCTGATACGGAGGTGTAGCCTTTGAACAGCTTTTAAGAGCACACGATGCTGCTTTTTGGGTTAAGGTGACCGGTTTCTCGCTTCAACTGAAAAGACAAGGAGGCCGCCTCAGGCTTCCTGGCGGTTGCGTTGAGAAGATTCTCTAGTTTACATGCAGTGAGTTTCCATTTGAACGGTTGCAGGGAACTACGTGCCTGGCACAGAGACTCATATGGCTCCGGAGGTGGTCATGGGAAAGCGTTGTGATTCCAAAGTGGACGTCTGGAGCAGTTGCTGTATGATGCTGCACATGCTTAATGGGTGCCACCCTTGGACCCAGTACTACAATCACCCGCTCTGCCTGAAGGTAAGTGGCCCGAAATATCCCCAATAAAAGGTTCGTAAGCCTGGAAGGTCTCGCCGTACCTAGCTGGAGAGCAGTCATTTCAGGAAGGGTGGCTGAGAGCCAGCTGGAAATCTTAAGATGCTGCCAACCTTTCTTTGGAAGCTGATCATTCCATACAGCTCTTAGACTGCTGTGTATTAAACACAGTGGGGCTGTTTCTTTCGTATCCTGCTCATGACTTGGGTGTGACCACTCAGCTGTAATAAAACTACAGCCCAGGTCTCTCTTTAATGCTGTAACTTCGGTTGGAAATGCTCTCGGGGTGGGAAGAACCTTTCTGAAATCAAACGAAGCCTCTCTGGTCGAACCTCTTTCACTTCCTGTTTGTTACACAGATAGCTAAAGAGCCACCTCCTCTGCGGGAAATTCCACCTTCCTGCAACCCTCTCACTGCGGAGATTATTAAAATGGGCCTGGAGAAAGAGCCGGTTCAGAGAGCGTCTGCGTCTGAGCTGAAAACTAAGACTAGTGTGGCACTTGAAGAAGGTAGAAATGTCTAAGAATATCTAAAGCTTCTTATCTGCGCTGGTAAAGTAGCCAGTCACTCCTTGTGTCGGAGTGACCCTATGGGAAACACCACAACGTTTTAATGTTCAGTAAATCATTTGCACAGGCGTCAGCATTGATGTATATTTTTCGCGTTGGTAGCTTTTGCCCACAGCCCGGTGTTTCTCACCCAAAGAAATTAATATTTCCTGTGCGCTGTCACGTGCTCTTTTCTTCCTCCTCTGCGTGAAGCAGCCGATGTTGTGCTTTGTGTGGGTTTGTGAAGGTGTGTGCTGTGGCCGGGCTCATCCTCAGCTGAAGTATCAACTGCCTTTAGTGAGCTGGAGCCCGGTACGCAGCAAAACCGAAAGCAGAGGTTTGTTGCATCCTGAACTGTAACGCGTCCTTGCGGTCCAGTCCTGCCGCTAAGACTATCCTTAATTTATTTCACCTTAATCCTGCTGAAAGGTTCTGTAATACAGCAAGAACCTGTAGAGGTGATCTGGTTTTTGAAGAAGTTGGGCATTTTGCAGCGAGACACAGTTCACAAACTCTTACTGTGAGGGAAAAATTTTACCATTTTTTTTTTCCTTTATTTGATAATGGTTGTATGTTTTTTGTTTTTATAGTGGGAGGTGTGACAAGCCCCTGGAAAGGCGAATACAGAGAGCCTAGACATTTATCTTTGAACAAAGAAAACAATGCACAGACATCCCTATCCCCCACAGTGAGCCCAGTTTCTGAGACTGGTCCTGACCCAAAATTGGCAGTCAAAGTTTCTTGTGCGAGCCCAGTCCTACCACCACCACCACCACCAGCTCTGGAACAAAGAGAGGAGGGTGAGGGAACCCCTTGGAACGTGTGCAAGGAGTTATCTGAGACCTGGGATCCTCCACCTCTCTCCTCCACTCCTCTCCCCTTGAAGAGCTGCAGCCATGTGGAAAAGGCAACAACCATTTCGGAACAAGAGCTTCAGCAGCTGGAAATAGGTAAGCGATGTGCTATGTAGGGAATTCAGCTTTTTGCTTGAGAGCACCATAAAAATACAGCTGCTTTCTTTTGGCCTCCTGACAGTTATTTCTGGGTTTGGAGCTTGGATGTCCCTTTACTCATAGTTCCTCTCACAAATTGCTCAGCCTTCCTTGATATTAACCAAAACTAGTAGTTCTTAACCAATTAAATATGCCACAAACATAGCGGGCAGGATTTTATTCCACTCTCTGAGCAGTGGAGTAAACTTCTGCAAGAGGTGCAGGAACCTCTCAAAAACCAGCCAGTTTCAGACTGGTGCTGATGTGCACCGGATAAACAGTGTCTGCAATTCCAACTCCATCTGCAATATTAGGTTTTCAAAGATAATTCTTTTAATCAAGGGATAAGCCTGTTGGATGGGGGATGTTAAACAAAGCCATATAGTTAAAATCAGTCTGCAACTGTTGTATTCTGGGCATTGGGAAACCTATAGCCACCAGCCAACGAATTTGATTACCAGGAGCAATCTGGTATTTGAACACCAGCAGTTAAGTTCAGAGAAGTAACAGTGCAGTTCAATTGTCCTGGTATAACTCAACCTTTCGCTTGCTTTATCGCATGTTTTCTAGTTTTTGTAAAACTTGAAAACTTCAATCTAGGGGAAAAAAAGTCTCTGGAAATGTCACTGTTGTCACAGAACTGAGGAATGGCATTTTTGGGGTTGCTGAGGGCCAGCTTTCTTCTCAAATGGCTTTGGCTCTTCAGCAGCCGTGTCAGGTCTGGATCTTATCAGTGCAAGTTCCTGCAAGGGTCGAGTACATAAGTTTGACCTTTCCCAGGGTCTGATGTGGATGGATCTCGAGTGAAGACTGATAAAGTGACATAATGGGCAAGAACTGGGAAATTCTGGGTGCTAGTCCCGTCTCTGGCATTTTGCATGTCATTGCACAATTCATCTGTCCCTTCTGGCTCTGTTTCCCTATTTTCACAGTGGTAGCAGTAGCCTCTACTTAGCAGAGGAATTGTGTGTCACGTGTTTTGCAAATCCTAATATAGATATTTGTTAGCTAATGCCAAAGAAGCTTTGGGTATTGCAATAACTGTGATTAGAGCAGGGAGGTATGAAAGAAATCGCTGGAAATGTCTTCCTTTTCTTCCCTTTTGCTTGCAGAACTGTTTCTGAACAGCCTTTCACAGCCTTACTCGCTGGAAGAGCAAGAACAAATGCTTTCATGTCTCAGCATCGACAGCCCGTTTGTGTCAGACGCCAGTGAGAAGGTGAGCATAGACGGTTATTGTGGGGCGGGGCGTGCCAGGGTAACCATCTCTGGGAGACTGGAAGCTGTGACAGAATCCCAGAATCCCCCAGGTTGGAAGGGACCTTTCGGATCATCTTGTCCAACCATCAGCCCAGCACTGCCCAACCCACCCCTGACCCACGTCCCTCAGCACCACGTCTGCCCGGCTGGGAAACACCTCCAGGGACGGCGACTCCACCACTGCCCTGGGCAGCCTGTGCCAGTGCTTGACAGCCCTTTCCATGATGAAATTGTTCCTAATATCCAATCTAAACCTCCCCTGGCACAACTTGAGGCCATTTCCTCTCATCCCATCGCTTATTCCTTGGGAGAGTGACCAATAGACATTGGGAGTTTCTCCCGTTTGTCGCTGCTCTTTGACACCCAGCTTGCTGGAGAGTACCTTGGGAAGAAATCTTTGTTCTTGGACAGTGGGGTATTTGGGATTGTAGTTGTTCGTTAGTGTCCAGCATGGATGCTTTCCTCCCGCTGCTCTCCTGTGCTGGGCGCTCGCATCAAGTGTACTTGTACTAATCGCTTACATAGTCTAAGTTACTTAAATACTAAGCTTATTTAATTTTGTTTGCCTTATCGCTGGCATTCATAAGGTAGGGAACACCAGTGAGAAACACTCAATAAGCCTTGTTGATCGAAGGGCTTATGTCCTTCCCTAGTTCAATGTTTTCAAAGACACAGAGTCCAAAATTGTGTAGCCTGCCATCTACAGGAGTCGTTTCTGACTGTGATCGTCTTTGCTTGCTGTTTCTTTTCCTCTTCTCAGCCTTCTAAAGCTTTTTGAGGAGTGTGGAGCAGAGTTCTGCACAGTAGTTCAGCTGTTGACACAACATGGTGTGCAGCATGGGATGTGACTCTGCTTTTTTTCCCCCCCTGCTATCTAACCCTAACATTTAATTTGACTTTTGACCGATACTTACCACTATGCTGACGTTGTCAGATTGATCTTCTCTGACTCTATGACAATACAGACTTTTCCAAGCAGTACAGCAATGTAGGGTCTGTAGTCGTTTATGGACAGTTAACTGTTTTTCCTGGGTGTTACCTGTCACTTATTGGCATTAGAATTTTATCTGATGCTTTATTCTCCTGTCATTAAGTACTATAAAACCCCTTTTTTCCTCATCCAGCTCTTCAGCTGATAATTGATCAGGCTATTGAGAATAACTCACTGTGTATGCAAACTGTTGCATTGCTATTCACACACTTTTTTTAGACGGCAGGTAAATGTTGGATAACTCAAGGTCCAGCCGAGATCCCTGTGGATGTCTGCTTTTCTTCGTGAGGTTGTTTTAACGTTTATCTCATGCAAGCTCATTTTCTTTAAGGAGCCTTTGACAAACTTGTGCTTACCTCTGCAGAACTCCATGAA
Organism: Chionis minor; assembly: GCA_013398295.1. Lineage (NCBI taxonomy): Eukaryota > Metazoa > Chordata > Aves > Charadriiformes > Chionidae > Chionis > Chionis minor. The sequence goes on along the minus strand of VZSF01009500.1, from coordinate 23,371 downwards.
GGCTTCTCATAGCTTGAGGGACACTATGAGCTCTGGGATTCATTCCTGGAACAGCCAAGCAGACGGACAGAGCTTCAGTTGGAACAACCTGCTGAACCGCAGCCGGCACACAGACACTCCCAGCTACTTCAACGGTGAGTCTGAATTTCTCAGCTTTGGATAAATGGTTGGGTGTGATTTTTCTCAGTATCAAGAGGGTCTGGGATGTGGAGTTTTTGAGCTCTTCTTGTCCTTCAGTTGCTGTGTCAGCACAGACCCTCCTAAAAGCACCTGGGTTGTCGGGAGGCCAAGTCTGCCCCCGTCGTGGGTGGGTGGAAGGCCCTAGAGTCTGTATAGTCTAGAAAAGCCAGAGAAGTTCCTGAATGCACAGAGTCTGGTTCAGCTTTGTATGCCGGCCTCGCCTCCTGCAACTACCACGTGCCAGAATATGTGCTTTATAGCCATAAACGTCTGCAAAGTCATTTGGAGGGTGTGTTGTACAAATCAATACATCTCTTCAGCTGCTCTCTGGCTAAATCCAGCTCTGCTGTGTGAGTCACTGTTGTCTTCAGCGAGGCTCCATGCTCAGCGAAAGACCTACCTAAATTAAATGCTTAATGACAAAACCGAGTTTTTTCTGATGAATGTGCCTCGGTAGTCAGTTTTTCTGTGTTGGACCGTGAAGTCACTGCCTACAGCAGAAGTTAATGACTTGTCTTGCCCATTTCAGGAGTGAAAATCCAGATCCAGTTGCTAAGCGGAGAAAATCTACACATCAGGGATTTCCACAGGACGAAGGTGGGAGACATTGCCACTGGGATAAGCAGCCAGGTGAGACACAAAGCTGGGAGTTAAGTACAGCATTTTGACTGAGAAGCGATTTCTTTCGTGATGCAGCCTCATAACGCCTTAGAACCCGCGACCCCGAGTCCATTCAAGGATCCTAATGACCCATTTAGTAACATAAATTCAGTGTTTCTGCTATGAGTGTGATACCAGAAGATGTTTTCTGAATCATAAGCCATTGCTAACTGTCTTAGGGACCGTAGGGATCGCCATCTTAGAAAGCACTTGTGCTGCAGGTATCCTTTTCCTCAGCTGTAAAGATGAATTCTTTCCCCTCTGCCTAAAGAAGAATCACTGCATGACTTTTTCATCAAAAGCTAAGGGAAACTAAGGGCTGTGATGCTTCTAACTTGTTAGGTTGGAGGAGATATTGGCAGAGTCCAGTCAACCTCGCTGTGACGCTCTTTAGCAGTCCCTGAAAGAAACTCCTGCGTGTTTGCAGGGCTGTGACTCACCTGAGCGTAAAATGTGGTGATAGTCTCTAAACAAAGAGGTTGTGGAAGTCCAGAAAATGTTTTCGTGGCGTTGGTTCTCTCTGGTGTACTTTGTTCTCTTGGCCATCACGAGGCGAAATATCGCTAACCTGCAGAGGAATTCACAGTGCCCAAACGCAGGCACTTCGGGAACCACCCGGTCCCTGGCTGTTTTTGGCAATGGTCAAAAAACTTGCGTGAGGCAATTTGGCAGCGGGGTGAGCGCTACCCAGTCCAGTTTCTGAGATACTTTCTCACGAGGGAAGGTTAGGATGTTCCTGCCGAGCACAAGCCTCTCTCCAGCAGCTTTTCTTGGATTGGGAAGCTGTTTGCTGGGTTTGATAGGAGGATATTATGTTCTGAACGAGACCTGAAGTGCCGCTCTGATTCCATTTGTTCTGCTTCACAGATACCAGTCCCTGCTTTCAGCCTGGTCACTAAGGAAGGCCAGCCAGTTCACTACGACATGGAGGTCCCCGACTCTGGGATTGAGCTGCAGTGCACCCTTGCCCCTGACTGCAGCGTCAGCTGGACGTGGCGAGTCAAACACGGTCAACTGGAGAACAGGCCGTGAAGCTGTTCCTGTTTTTGGAGGTTTTTACCTTGTTGAAAGAAGGAATTGCAAAAGCTTCCAACCACCCCTGCCGTGGAGCACCAAGTGCAGTTGCTGGTGTTTTGCGCTGAAGTAGGATAGCGGTTCAGCAGCTCGCTGCTCTCGGGCCTCACTTCTGTTGTCTGTTCTGATCCAGTTCCAAGACATGTTCCCGTGCTTAGATGTTCCCCAGAACAGTGGGAATTACTTGTTTGGGGTGTGAGTGTTAGGTTGAGCTTGAGAATGGTGGGTTGAAATTCCTGCTTTTCAGAGGAATGCGATTGTGCTTTTCCGGAGAATAGGGGGATTGGATGAGAACTCCTGTTGCTCAGCCTCCAAGGTGAAGCTGGTAGCTGCTGGGCTTGCCCCAAGGAGGACATTGAGTATCTTCAGTGCAGCTGTGGTTGTTTGTGCTGAGGGGAGCTGGCTAACTTCCTTCTAGCTGGAGGAAAAAACAACATTTCTGTAGGCTTTGGGTAACATCATCTCTACCTCAAGCCTTTTGTATGGGGAAAACTGACAGCAGTAACTAGCTGGGTTCTTGGTTTCACCTCCCACCCTTCCCCGCAGACGCTTCTTTCTTGAATCAGAAAAGAACTTTGTTCCCAGAAAGAGCTTTGCTTGCAGCTCTCATCTTCAGGGCTCCTCCCCGACTCCGGGGCTGGTGCTGTCTCTCTGGTTGCTGCCAACGCAGGTAGGGCAGGAGGAGGGTTTGGTATTCCTTGGTGGGCAGGGTTGGAGGACTTGTATTTCTCCATCCTTTTTCCAGCCGCTGACTTAGGACTTCGAGTGAGCTGTCCTGTCCAAGCAGCTCCCCCTGGAGGGGGAAGGAACAGCGGCTCGGTCAGCTTGGACAAAGTCCAAATTTTGCTGCCGCGTTTATAAAATCTCCTGGCCATGAATCCCTCCAGCCGCTCGGCCCCTCTGCTGGAGATTGGTGCCCCAGTTCCGCGTGGTGCGTTAGCTCAGCCCATCCTCACCGGCACTTACGGACTGGCAGGCGGCTTCGCGCCGCTCCCCTTGTGTCAAAATGTGTTAAAGGAGTGGGACAGGCGGCTGGGCCCAGAATGCCTTAAGCTTTGAACTTTTTCTTTACTGATTTGTGAGTTGTTTGGAATCTACCAACACCGTATGGGTCAAATTCCCATGGGCAGGTGGTGTTAGTCCTGCTGTAACCCAGAACAAAACCCAGAGGGAGGCGTCAGCTGTGAATGCGCTCGTTCAGGACTGCGCAAAGTCCTTGCGCGCCTGGAGATCACGGTCGCTTGATGGTGTCCTGTGGCTCTTCCAGAGCGCTCGCAGCCTCGGAGCGGGGGCTGTCTGCATCCAGGCTGAATAGAGACACAGCTCCCAAAAAGCAAGGTGGGCCCTGACTGATCTATGCTGGTTCTGGGCGACACAGTGGGGCAGGAATATTTGCAGCTTTCTCAAGTGAAGTTCACTTTGAAAATAGCTGGGAAAAGTCATATTCTGGGCCTCCCTTTCTGAGGACCAGTGTTCCTTAAGGCACTGATACTCTTTCCCTTTGGTCTCCCAGAACATCAGCTGGTTTTGATACACTAGGCAGTGACATCCCTAAGCAGAAAACTGAAGTTGTGATGTAATAAAGTGTAACTCTTGAAGAAAAATTAAACCTGTCGCCACTATGGGTATAGTTTTTATAGCACTTTTTGTTCTAAAGCACTTAATACGTTGTCCAAAATAGGCACGTAATTATATCTGAAATGCCACGTTAAGAGTCTTTTTAGTAAACAATGAACACGTTACGCACATCTCTTCCAGGAAGGAGTGGGGGGGGGAAATGGGTAGGTTGACTCGATTTTTGTTTTTTTCAGATGCCGTAAACTACTAAGAATTGTAGGCTCTGGAGTGGGGTGGGGAGGAGGGGGGTCAAAATGCCTTCCCAAAATGGAGCTCCCGAGCACACACTCAGTGCACCAACCAGCCTCCCCACGCCCGGCGCCCTTCCTTGGCTTCCTCTGAGGGGGGGGACGAGGAGAAAAACCTGTTGGTTGTTTCTAAGAAGAGTCTGTTGGTGACGTGGCAATGTGACACGTCGCTGGCGGTGAGGTGTCAATACGAAAGTGCGGTCTGTTCCCTTCCCAAAGACTGCATCTCCTGGCTTTCACTGTCGTCTGCAAAACGCTTCGATGTACAGGTGTATGGGGGGGTTTTTTTTGGTATGTTGGTGTTGGACTCGAGCTCTGCTGAGCAGTAGGGCAGGAGGCAGCAGCCCTCTGTTTACAGGACCTCTGAGCTTTACACTTCATCTATAGCATTAACGTTAATCTCGGGCCACCTACGCAAAGGGGTGAGAGGCGGTAAACCCTTGCCAACCCAGAATGTTTTTGTTGGGTAGATGGAGATGTCCGTGTTCTCCTGTACTCCCACACCAGCATTAGCCAGTTATCTCCATCCTGTTCCTTTCACCCAAAACCTTCACTCCTGTTTTGCTGCCGCCTCGAGTGAAAAAGTGAGGCTGTGGGTTTCCACCTAGCAAATCTCGCGCGTGAGAGCCGGCCAGGCAGGCGGGCTGCGGCGTCGGCGGTCCCTGCTGGGTGGGAAAGACCCTTCGGCTAAATGCCACAAACCACCTGTGCTTTCTTACCATCCTGAACTGTGGTTCTGCTTTCGGGAGCATCTCCAGAGTTTTCACAGTTTTGCTGCCTACAAGTTTGGGATCTCCTCGATTCTTTCCTACTGCCAGGACAGTTTCCTCCTCATCTGACTAGTCATTTTTGCTGTGACAGGCGTAAAAAGTTCAGCTTCCAGACCAAGGCTGGCAGTGCAATGCTGATAGAAGCAAAAGTCAGTAAAGCTTTTCCTTATCCACGTGAAAATTTGGCTGAAACTGTGTACAATGACGTAACTAGTCTTGAGGACAGAACCCCAGTTCAGGGTAGGGAGGACGAATAGCGGTAGGAGTGACAAACACAGATGGCTCTTGTTGTGTAGCTTCTTCCAAAAGTCTGGAAAAATCACTGTTGGCAAAGCAATATGAAGCTGATAATCTTTTTGGGATGGGCAGTACGGGCGCGGGTGAAGGCGACGGAATGACTAGCTTGTGTTGAATGAATGACACTTTATGAAACTGTGATTTCTTGAAATTAACGATTTCGACCTGCATTTTCACAGGGAAAAAAAAAATAAAGTTGGAAAAAAAAGATCCTTCATTCTCATTGCTAGTGGTTTGATACATTATCCCAGAGAACAAGACAATGGCGGTAAATATGGCGTTTTTCAAGAAGGGGAGCCTGGTTTGATTAAATTGTGCTATCTATTCTTGTTCTGCAGGGGGATGCAGGGAGAAGTCGTTTCTGGGTATGAATACTTTGGATCTGAGCACAGGATTTGCTAAATGTACTTGCGTCTCTCTGTTTCTGAGTAGATAGTTCCTTTTCCTCCCCCTGTCCCCTCACCTTCCGTTTCCTCCCCCAGTCCCGTCGCCTTCCTTTTCCTCCTCCTGTCCCGTCACCTTCCTTTTCCTCCCCCAGTCCCGTCGCCTTCCGTTTCCTCCCCCAGTCCCCTCGCCTTCTTTTTCCTCCTTCTGTCCCGTTGCCTTCCTTTTCCTCCTGTCCCATTGCAGGCAGGGGGATTCGCTGTACTGGGAGCTGCCCAGTCTTCCCCTTAACGTGCAAGAAGTAGGTCTGGGATCCAGTGGCACCCGCTTCGGCACGCGGAGCTCTGGAGCTTCGCCCGTGCCTTTCAGCAAGTGCTTCTGCTCCCTGTTGGTTCAGGAGCTGCTTGTCTCCACTTCAGTGGGACGTGTCCCTGAAAGGAGCGCGGTGGGCGAGAGCTGTGCTGGTGGCGGGGCCGGGGAGCGAGCAGGGGGCTTATCTCAGCGTAAACCCCAAGGGGAAGTTGGGGGGGGTTACCACCACGTGCCTGTGTTTGTAGGGTGAACACAGATGTCGGATCAGGTGTCCACCAGAAAAAAAGGTGGGTGTTTTGTCGCTAGACTTCCCTGTAAAGATAGAGCACTAGACCACCTCTGTCTCTGAGGATGGCCCAGCTGCGGAGCGGTGTAAAACGGCTCGTGTCAGGCCTTTGCCTGGGACCTTTGTGCTGGACTTGGCCCCCCCCCCAACCCCCCCACTCCTCCATGCTGGGGATGGCAGAGCTGTGGCCTCCTCGCCCAGGTTGCCCAGCAGAGCCAAGTCCATGTCTGTGCCCGGGCTCTGGTAGCCTTCTCCCTAGGGACACTTGGGTAGCAAGAAGTGGGACTGGCCCTTGGAAGAGCCGCAAGTCCTGGCTTTTCCCACCTGTTATCCTGCGGCTCTCTTACGCATCGTCTTTTCACCCACGGGATCGCCCCTTCCTGCGGCTGCCGGTCCTGCAAGGAGCTGCAGGGCTGAGCAGAGCCTTGAACTTGCCCGTGACTGCAGCCAGGGGTAGGGCAAGTCAGAAATGCATCTTCCGCTGAAAAATGTTCAACGGAGCACAGTCACCGTTCCGGCAGCTGTTCCTTACAGAGGAGGACCCCCCCCCCCCCAATAATGCTTCATCCCTTCGCACAGACACCAGCTTTATCCGTAGAGTCGGTTTATTACCGGTTCTGCTTTAGATTAAACAGGCCTTCAGTATATAAAAATAATGTATACAAATTAGCAGNGGGGGGGGCACTTGGCGTCTTAATTACAGCAGGAAGCAGCCGCCGCTCCGGCTTACGGCAAGGATTTACCCTGGTCTAAAAGCTGGGGAGGAGCAGGAACGTACGCGGCGGCCACACACCCTCGCAGCAGGGCGAGCAGGGGCCGTTTTAATGAAGTAAATGCATTAATTGCGACAGTGCGCGGTTCAGATTTATGCAGCAGCAGCAGTAGGGCAGGGGAGGGATCCAGTCCGGTGCATTTTCGGGAGGTTTGTGCAGCTCTTTGGCCAATTCCCGCTGCAGCCCTGCAGCCTTTCGGGATTGTGGTGGCTGCTGCAAGGCCCAGAGGCTGCTTAGCACCTGCTGCGCGTCGCATCCTGCGACTGCTGCAGACAGGGGGAGCAGCCTTGTGCTCCCTGAGGGCTGGCGGTCACCGTTGTCCCCAAGAGGCTCCAGCCCCGACAGCGGAGGCGGATGTGGAGGATGCAGGAGGGTACCGCCTCGGAGAGACCGGAGGAGAGCAAATCCTTGACCCTGCTGCTGATTGTCGGAGCTACGGAGCCTCCGCAGCGCAGCAAGGAACGGCCCAGAGCTGCTCGCCGCAGCCTTCGGATCCTCCCTGTACACGGGTGTCCCAGTCGCACAGAGAAATTTTAAGGAAGAAATTTTAAGGAAGACGTACAAAATCCCTGTAAAATAGCACCCCTGCCAGCTCCTGGGGTTCGGGAAGCGCCCAGGGTGGGATCTTTGCAGCAGGCTCCTTGCGGGAGAGGAGGCGCAGCCGGTGCCTGCCGGGCTCCGCGGCGCAGGAGGACACGGGGGTCTCGCAGGGCTGGGGGAGACGTGGGGGGGCCCACGGCGGCCCTACCTCACACCCCTCCTCCCCTCCCGCAGCGGGAGACCGAAGGCACCAGCAAGCTGAAGAGTGGGACGCGCCGGCGCGCGGGGCTGACCCCGAGACTGGTGTGCGACGGAGCGGCTGTGGGGCAGGGATGGGGCAGCCCCTCTTTTCCTTCCAGGACAAGTTGGGGGCACATTCTGTGCTCCCGCTTCCCTGCCCGTGCCCAGGAGGGTCCCCCAGCGCTGCCAGCCTGGAGGAGAGGAGCTCAGCAGCTTTGCTAAGCAAGCACCGGGGGATCCCCACGCCGGATCCGAGGGCGTGCGGGGTGGGAGCCAGCACGCTAAGCGGCTGGAGCGGCTGGGAGCGGGCATTGTCCCCTCCACCCTGCCTCGTCCCAGGGCCGGCGGGTCGACGTCCTGCGGTCCCACCTGCGCAGGGAGGCTGGTCCTGCCCAGCTCCTGGCGGCTGCAGGGACGGCGCCGGTCACAGCGAGATGTCCGGCGTCGCCTGCAGGCTCTGCCCCGCAGCCCGTTTCTTGGCGCTGCCGCGGCTCTTGTCCGCGCGCCGGTAAGGGTTGTTCCGCAGGTCTACGCCGGGAGAAAGACACACTGAGCACACACTGAGCCCTGGCGAAGACTGGCACCCCCGTCACCCACCGCCACCCAGGAGCCACCCCGTGGGGGCAGGAGGATGCTCGGGAGAAGCCTGACCCGCTGCACGCAGTGACCGGAGGAGCAGCAGCTGCCAACGCTTTGCCTGGCGGACCCCAGCCCTCGGCTCCGTCGGCGCCCGGTGCCGTATCACCCCCCAGGACCGGCTTTTAGCGTGGGGCGGCGTCCGGCCGGAGGTGAGGATGGGCAAGAAACCCAGGAGGGTGGCAAAGTCTGGCAGCCCCTGCCCTTGCCCCGAGCCCGGCTGCCCCCACGTTACCTACAGAGGACTCTCCTCGTTGAAGCTCACATCGCAGAAGAGCCGGGACGAGCGCTTGCCCGTCCGGGCCGTGAAAGGAACAGTTTTCAGAGCTGAGCAGAGCAATCCAGCCAGACAGCGAGGAGGAGGAGGAGGAGGAGGAGGAGGAGGAAGAAGCAGAAGAAGAGGAGGAAGAGCTATGAGACAGGGCAGAGAGCACTTGGCGGCTTTGCTGCGTGGGATGGGAAGGTGCTACAGGTGGGCTTGGTCCTCACGATGGGGCTTGGTGGCCCTCCAGCTCCTGGTTGTGACAGCCCCCCACCACCACCGAGGGTCTCCCCGCTGGGTCTGCTGCGGGGGCCCCACCTGGCTGCTCACCTGAAATAATATCCTCGATGGCCCCGTCTTTTCCCTCGTAGATGAGCGGCTCCTTCACCATCTGCTTCTTCTTCAGCTCAGCGATCATGTCCATCTGCTGCCGCTTGGCTTTCTGGATGGGCAACTGTGGTTGGGGACAAGCGCCGGGTGAGCAGGTGGCTTCCCATCGCACCCCCCATCTCCACCCCCCCCACCAGGACCTGCTTCGCCCTTC
>VZSF01009500.1:0-11044 GCA_013398295.1 Chionis minor | reverse complement strand
GGTGGCCTCTCCAGTAACCACGGGGGCTGCTGGGGTTTCTATGACGACGGGGACAATTTCGATGGCCACATCGCCGTCGGGCCCACGCAGGATCTGCACCAACCCCTTCTCCTCCAGCTCCACCAGCCGCCGCTCCAGCGCCAGCTGGTAGCACTCCTGGGGCTGCGGGGCTGGCGGGCTGGGTGGCCGCGGTGGGCTCAGCTGCTCCTGCAGTGGCGACAAGCCCCGGCATATCACTGGTGCCCCACCGCGCCCCTGAAACCCCCCCAAGCACCCGTCCCTTCCTGCAGCATTGTAGCGCCCATGGGTGCTCACCCGCAGCGCCTCCAGCTCCCGCCGCGCCTGGCTCAGCTGCTTCTCCAGCTCCGCTATCTTGGCCATGGAGTCGTTCTCTGCATCCTGCAGCTTCTCCATCAGCTGCAGGGGAAGAGGCGATGTCGCTCAGCCCCCTCCCTCAGCACTTGCGTCAGCAGCTCCTGCCCACACACCCGCATCCCACCTGGTTGACGTGCTCCTGCAGCTCCTCCATGTGCTCCAGCACGGCCGTCTTGGTCTCCGAGTCCTCCAGCATGGCCCCCACGTCGAAGACGTTGTCCAGGTAGGCTTGGATCTGCACCTGCAGCTTGTCGCTCTCGGTGAGACGGAGGGTCTGCCAACGGGACAGACGGTGGCACCGTCACAACTGGTGGTATCTCCTCCAGCACCCACCCGCCTCCAGCACCAGGGGCTCAGCGCTGGGGCGGTGTGGGATGACCCACCTCCAGGTAGTGGTCCAGCCCCAGGTGGGTGAACTCGTACTGCAGGAAGACGCGGAAGTTCATGTTCTCCACCGAGTGCACCACGATGTTGATGAACTGCATGCAGGCCACCTGCGGGACAGGCACAAGCTCAGCACGGCCACAGGCATGGCAGGGTGGCCTGGAAGTCCTTGGGGACACGGTGCTTCAGGGACGGCGCAGTGGATCGGTGGCCCTCAGGGACATGGTGGTTTCACAGCCCTGAGGACATGACGACCTGGGGAAGGACCAGCGGCTCAGCAGCCCCTGGGGAGATGATGGTTTGGGGACAGCACAGTGGCTTGAGAGCCCTGGGGACGCAGCACCCTGGGGACGGACCAGCAGCTCTTGGGGACACAATTTACTGGGGACAGCACAACAGCTTGGCTGGGATGTGGCACCCCCCAAACAGCACGGTGGCTCAGCAGCCCTCGGGGACACAATGCCCTGGGGACAGCTGAGCACCAGCCCCACCAGCCACTCACCATGAAGTCGATGTTGGTGTCCTCGTTTCGGAAATACTCCATCAGCTTCTCAAAGCGGTTCTTCTCCCCGCAGACCTGGCGTGGGAACAGGGGGCTGAGGGCCAGGAGGGACATGGCCAGGGTGGGCACCCAGCGGGGTGGTAGCATGGGAGGAGGCACCCGCTGGTGACACCGTCCCAGCCCTGCCAGGTGCTGCTGAGCGCCTGGTCCAGCTGGGACAGACCCTGGCATGGGGACATCAAGTCCAACAGCTGGACCATCCACAAGAGAGTCACGGGATGGGCATTTTCAGGATGGAGGATGCCCCGATGATGCAGGGCTCTGCCACACACAGGGAAACCGAGGCACGAATGCAGCAGGAGCACGGGTGTCAGCGTGGGGACCGTGTGTCCCTGCTGGGGACTCACCTCCTTGAAGTTGTCGAAGGCAGCCAGGATGATGTCGTGGCCACCTCGGACCAGGCAGACGGCAGCCAGCAGCTCCAACACCAGCGCCTTGGTCCTGCGGAGACATGGGGTGCCAGAGGGTTGGGGCCACGGGGCGGGCGAGGGGACAGGGGCAAGGGTGACAGGGGACGGGTCCTACCTGGCGTTCTTGTTGTTGAGGCTCAGGGTGATCTCGTTGACGCAGGCCGGGTGGTTCATCACCAAGCTGAAGCCAGACTTGGGGGGAAAGAGAGCATTAATGGTGTCGTTTGTCCTCCCATCCCCACCCCAGGGACACTCTGGGACTTTGGGACATCCCCGTGCCACGTCCCCCCCAAGACATGAGGTTGAGTGAGGACATCTCAGACCAGGGGGGTGGGAGAACAGGTCCCACCCCAAACCCTGACCCCGAAGACAGCACCGCAGGGGCTGGAGCCTTTTGGGGAGCCCCAGGCGGGTGCCTGAGGACACTGTCCCCCTCCCACCTGGTAGTTCATGATGGCACGGAGACACATGATGCAGACGTGGACGTCGTCCTTCTGGCTGACCAGGCGGGAGTTCCTCAGCGCCTTCCTGCTGTGCGAGGGGTTCAGCCTGGGCAGGCGAGAGGGTGGCTGAGCGGGGTCCAGGGGGGCGGCCGGGGCGGGGGACGCAGCGCAAGCGGGGAGGGGACAGCGCACGGGTGGGTGGCAGCGGGCGCAAGGGGACACCGGGGGACCTGGGGCAGTTGCATCCCCACAGGAGAGACCTCCCCATGTCCGCGCCCACCTACAAGCCCTTGGGCTGGTGGGGTGATGGGGCAGGGTGGGATGGAGGTCGGGGGGCCCCCTCGTGCGCACGGGTGGTCTCAGAGGCTCACCGGGGCGGGCAGGAGCTGCCGGGTGACCTAGGGCAACTGTCCCCATCGCTGCCCGGGGCGCTGCAGGGGACGCTGGGGTGGACGTGGCGGAGGAGGGTGTGGATGTGCTGGTTCGAGAGGCAGCAGCTGGAGGAGCGTTAGAGCCTGCAGGACAGGAGGGAGAAACGGGGCTCCCGCGTGGCCCCTGGGACACCCCGGCTTGGGGACACCGATAGGGGGACGAGAGCTGGGACCCCCCCGCCCCGCCGCGGGTGCCACGTCACTCCTGACCTGTCCCTGGGCTTGGGGGGGGGGACAACTCTGCTCCTCTGCAGCTGCTGGCAGGCGGCGAGGGACCCCTGCGGTCCCCGAGGTGCCATGTTACGGCTCCCGGGGTGACCATAGCAGGGTGTCCTCTGGGACCCCCCTGCCCGCCTGGGACACGCCGCAGGCACCATCCCCAGCAGCGGTGACCAGCAGAGGGGTCCCGCCGGGGTGTCCCAGTCCCACCAGCACCCCGTCCCCGTCACCTACCGTCAGCGCGTCGCCCGGCAGCGTGCAAGAGAAGAGCGGGGTTAGAGGGGGGGCTGCGGGGGTGAGCGGCACCAAGCGAGAGCCACCGGCCACCGGCACCGGCTGGGGGGGCCGGGGGGCGCAGGCCCGTTCCTCCACACCGGTTTGACACCAAGGAGTGTGGGGGGGTGCAATTTGCTCCCCCAAATTCTCAAACATCTCAAATTTTTGGTTATTCGCGGGTTGTACCCAGAGCATCCCACCCCGGTGGCGGTGCCAGGCTGGGGGCGCTGATCCAGCCCAGCTCCGGGCAGGATTTATCCCTTGTGCACACACACACACGCACACGCGGGGACGTAACTTTGTCCCCCCCCAAACCAGCAGCGGGGACCCATTTTTAGGACCAGGCCTGCGTCTCCCTGCTGAGCCCCTCTCCGAGCACGGCGCGGCCAGGGGGTGCAGCGAGGCAGAGAGCGGAGCGACACGGCGTGGGGACACTGGGGGACACGGGACCGTGCGTTACCTGACGGTGAGGTGCCGCACTTTGGAGGAGCCCTGGGTGGGGGATGAGGAGCTGCTTTTGTTCAGGTCCTCCAGCGACCGCTCCAGGACCTTGCCCTTCTCGGAGCCCGGGCTGCCGTTCTCGGCATTATCCATGTCGTACCTGGTGGCCCATGGGCACGCAGTGAGATGTGGCACCCCGACGTGGACAGGCACCCCCTGGTGTCCCCAAGGCTGGGGATGGAGGCATGGAGGTGACGGGGATACCCCGCTCCATCCCACCTGCGGAGCATCCTTAGCTCCATCACTCTGGTGATAGGGGAGAGCACCCCCAGGGACCCCCCCCCAGGGAGCCTGATCCCGGCCTTGGGGACGGAGCGCCTTGGGGAAGGGGGACGCGGTGGGGACGTACGTGACGGAGCACTGGGCGAAGGCGAGGTACTCCAGCAGCACATCCAGCCCTTTGTTCTCCTCGTTGAGGAACTCCTGGACCCAGCTGGGGGGTGCAGGGGGTTAGCAGACCCCACCAGCCCTCCTCATCCTCCCTTCCACCCCCCCCGCCCCAGGCCAGAGGTCCCCAGCGAGGGTGGGACATGCTGGGGACAGAAGGTGGCACCATGAGCTGGCACCTCTCCGAGGCAGCTGCGTGCCATCGTGACCCCCCCCAGGTCATGATGCATGGGGACACAGCCCGAGGGGCTCCGCTGCCACCGCTGCCACCATGACAGGACAGCCCAGCCCTGGGTGGTGGGACCATGAGCGCCCGTGGCTCAGCACCCACCACACCACAAGGGCCCCCCTGGGCACACAGCGGGGACCGGGTGGCACCCACCCGGCAGAGCCAAAATGGGGCCCTACAGCACCCGTGGCACAGCCGGCTGCTTCAGCACCTCCTTCCTCCCGTCAGAGCCACCCCAGAGGGGCAGGATGAGGCCACCAGCCTCCACATCCCACTGTCACCCCCACAGCCAGAAGCCACCGGCATCCCAGTCCCTGCCCCAACAACACCTGGAACAGCAGCAGCAGCTGGGTGACAGTGAGGACACCCCCAGGTCCCCCTTCCTTACCCGATGTAGTTGGTCCTCAAGGAAATCTCCAGCTCCCGGAGCACCTGCGTTGACTCCTGCACGCGCCTCTTGAACTGTGGGATTCGGAGAGCCATTGGCACCGTCCCTGCGCCTGACCCGGGATGGGGACAAGGGGTGGAAGGGGGGTCCCCTCACCTTCCTGCTCACGCCACCCGTGTCCAAGTAGCTCTTCAGCTTCTGGATGTAGGCAGACGGTGGGTTTTTCACTTGGAAACGCTCCTACGAACCCCGAAAAGAGACTGAAACTGGGCCACTCACCCACAGCACAGGGACGTGCCAGCGTCCCTGTGGCTGACACCGTGTCCCCATCCCCCCTCTCCCCACGCTGCAGATGCCCCAGCATCAACGTCTAATCAGGTTAACAAGGCGCTGTCTCGCTAACGGAGACGGATGCTGGCGCTCAGCACGCGCCTGGCTGATGCCTGTGGCACTTGGGGACAGGGACGGCACTGGGGACGCCATGATGCCCGGACCTCACCTGGTCGCAGATGAGCTCCCACTTCTTCTCGTTGTCGTACTGGTTGAGCAGCTGCATCTTGTCCGGGGGCAGGTTCATGGAGTTCTGTGGGGTGATGGGTGTCAGGGCTGGGGGTCATCCCCAAAAACAGCCCCCCAGGGCTGCGGCACCCACAGCTCACCCAGCACTGGGTGTCCTTGCTCAGCAGCGGGGTGATGGGGACACCAGTGGGAGGATGGTGACACCGGTGGGATGATGGGGACACCATTGGGAGTAGGGAGACACTGGTGGACAATGGGGACACGGGTGGGAGGATGGGGACACTAGTGGAATGATGGAGACACCAGTGAGAGGATGGGGACGCTGGTGGAATGAGGGGGACACCAGTGGGAGGATGGGGACACTGGTGGGAGGATGGAGACACCAGTGGGAGGATGGGGACACCGGTGGAACGAGGGGGACACCAGTGGGAGGATGGGGATGCCGGTGGAATGATGGGGACACTGGTGGAATGATGGGGACACCGGTGGGAGGATGAGGACACTGGTGGAACAATGGGGACACCGGTGGGAGGATGGGGACCACCACCATTCCCAGGATGTTAGCATTCCACCAGCCACGGACCCATCAGCAACGTCCCCACCTGGGGGTCCCCAAGGCGGAGGGCAGGGGGTGTCAGTGAGGGACAGGACATAAAACTGGACCCGTCCATCCATGTCATGAGTGCACAATGCTACTTGGGGTGAGGGACAGGGACACAGGCTGGTGACACAGCTGAGGAACCCAAGAGTCCAGGCCCTGCTCAGGGGTGACGGTCACCCCCGAGTCCCCTGCCACAGGCGCGTGACAAGCCCAGCCGGTGAAATCAGTGTTTCTTTAGAGACGTGATGTCAGGCAGGGTCTGGCATGTCACCACATCCCTCTGTGCCACTGTTGCACAACACGGGCCCCTGCCACCCGCCCCGGGGGCCGCCCGGGCAGGATGTGACGTGGTTTCCGCTCTCCGAACGGCACGAGGCGGCTGCCGAAACCGCTCCGCGCCATGGCCGGGGCCTCCGGGAGGCCCTGGGTGCTGCTCCTGCCTTTGGGGTGCTCAGGGATACAGCAGGTCCCTGCGGGACGCCACGGGCTGACCAGCAGAGCCTTTAATGGCCACCATGGCTTGGGTCACGCTGGGAGCTCAGCCCATTTAATTGCCCAAAAGACCCATTTCTTGGTGATCCTGGGGAAAAGCAGGATCTTGAGGCGGCTGCCCGCCTGGAGAGCCCAGGCGGGCTGGCACAACGGCACATGGAGGCAACGTGCAGCCCCAAGTGACCCTTAACCTCCAGTTTTGGGGTCCCCTGATGCTTAGGATGGGGATGTGGGGTGCATGCACCCCTTGGGACACCCATATCCTCAGGGAAAAGGCATCTCACGGGGGTTTGGTTGCCCACAGAGGAGCAGGTCTGAGAGGAGAGGTGCCACAGTGGCAGGCAGGAGCGGAAACCTCACCGCCCGCCTCCACCGAGGACCTGTCGAGCTGCTTTCGCAAGAAGCCAAAACCAGGAGCCGTGGGCGGAGAGGAGCCGGCGCTCGGCTGGATTCGGCCAGGGGAGGGCTGACACGAAGGGCTGAGCGGGGAGGGTGAAATGAGTCTGCAGGGTCAGAAACAGCCTCATTGCAGAGGCACCAGAGCTGCCGGTGGGTCCCAGGATGGGCAAGGTGGCAACAGCAACCCAGATGTCCCCTTTGCTAGGGAGGTCCATCCTCGTGGTCCAAAAGGTGCCATCCTCAGGATGGATGAGACCCTCCAGGAGGGTCAGACCAAGGAAAAGGGCTGTGCCGAGAGGGACCACGCACCCAAACACCCCATCCAGGGCTCCAGCAGCACCTGTGGGCACCCTCGGTGGGACACTGTTGGGCGCCCTCAGCAGAGAGGGGATGGTGGCACCCACCATGTGGACCACCTCTTCCAGTGACCACATGTGGGACCTTGAAAAACCAGGACCAACTGTCACCAGTGGGGCAGGACCTCCCGTGGGCTCCCTGCCATGAGGATGCAGGCAGGGTCGGGGGATGCCAGGGATGTCCCTATGGAGGTGGCTCTGCCACCAAGCCCTGCGGTCCCTTCCTGGCAAGCAGGGCTGGGCCGGGTGGCAGGATGTGGCACGGTTCGGGTACAAACTGGGTGGTGGCTCCGTCCCTGGGTGGGCACGTGGTACCGGGGAGGGGGGCAGGAAGTGGCTCCGTTGTGGTCCCTGCCATCAGCCGGCAGAGCGAAGAAACCAGTTCTCATTTCCTGCCAGGGACGGGGGGGACCGGTGCTGCGGGAGATGTGGGGCAGGGTGGGACATGACCACCCTGGAGGTGGCAGAGGAAGGACTCAGTCTTCCTCTTCCTCGGGGGACAAGGATGGAGGGGCCATGGGGATGTGTCCCCAGCAGTCACATCCCACCTCCTGCCGTCCAGCACCCTCATCCCACCCCAGCGTGGGGCTTCCCCACCTCCCCCCCACCTCAGCAGCATCACAACCCACCGTGTTACTGGAGACCACCAAATGTCCTCCACCAACCCTCATGGTGCCACGGAGCCCACCCATGGGTGCCATCCCACCCATGCCCGGCACCGGGATGCGGCTGGCTGGGACCCCCCACTGCACCCAAAAGCGGGTGCCAGGTTGAGCCGAGCTTTACCCGACTACGAAAACTAAGAGCGGGGAGAGGCAAACCAGCACCTACATCATTTTCCGGTACGAAAAGACCTTCTCGTATCGCAACGCCCGCAGCGCCGGGGCTGCCGATGGGAGGGGACGGAGCTATTTTGGGTGTCAGGCACCTTCTTTTTGTTCCGCACGCGAGCGAGCAGAGCCGGGCTCTGCACCAAAGGCCAGTGCAAAAAATTCAAAGCAACCTCTACAGCAGCGCTTGCTCTGCAAAAACCACCCACCGTCTCGAGCGAGAAGCAGGTTGAACCCGGGGAGCATCGTTTCTGGGGCACAGGGTGAGGGGATGTGTGTCCATGGAGAAGGGATGGATGGAAAGGCACGTGGCATGGGAGAGCATCCCAGTCCGGCTAGCAGGTAGCAACCCTGCCCGCCGCAGGGAAGGGGTCGGAGCAGCCCCAAGATGGTGGTTTAGGGGGTTCCACCAACCAGTTGGTCACGGCATGGACTAACATCTCCAGGGTGGTGGCCGATGGACCACACGTCTCCCAGGATGCTGGGAGAAATGAGGCTCCGTGCCTCATGGCCACGGAGCACCACACTCCTAACCAAGGGGGTTCAGGGCATGCCCAGCTCTGCAGCGCCAGCCCCCTCCGTGGTGTCCCCTCCAGCTACCCCAACTGCCACCAGATCCAGCCTCCTGCCTCTCCTGGAGGCCCAGTGCCGGGCATTCAGCAGGATCAGGCCCACCCAGAGCTCTCCCAACCAGCTGGGCGACGCTTCCAGGACCACCGTGTCCCCACAGGGAGTCCCTGGATCCATCCAGGTCCCAAACCCACCACGTGCCAGGCAGGGACAAGCCACCGGAGGAGCAGCTGGGTCCTTGCCGATGGCCGGATCCATGGAGGGCTTGATCCAGCCATGGGGAGGACACCGGCACCAGGACACCCTCCTCATTCAGCCAGGCCCTGATCCGGTCACCTGGGGCGGAACGTGTCCCTGCGCTGGGATGTTCTCCCCGTACAGCAGCTCACAGGCCACTTCCCTGGATGAGAATCCAGGGCACACGTCCCCCGCTGGGACACTGCACCGCATCCCCCGGGACACCCAGCCAGACCTGGCCACTGTGCCAGCAGAAAGCTGAGCATCCGTTTTCCTTCCCGGATGAGCAGGGGCCAACACTGCAGCCAGAGCTCACTGGTGACCGGTCCCACTGCCGGGGCCAACAGCACATCTGCAAATATCTGCAAACATCTGCAGGGGTGACGTTTGCCGCTCCCTCTCCTCCAGGTCCCGGGAGAAGCGGCAGCAAAGCCTTTGCCAGCAAAAGCTCCCGGCCGGAGCAGCCACCGTCCCCACCAGCCTCCGTCCCCAAGGCTCCATCCGAACCCTCCCAGCTCCGCCTCCACCACACCCTCGACCCACACGTTCATTTTGCTCCCTCCTGACATGCAAAAGGCAGAAAAAATTCCCGGCTGCTCCAAGCGGGAGCACCTGAGCATCCCTGTCCCAGCAGGAAAGATGCTCCCCTTCCTCCGCTCCATCCCAAAAAGCCACCTCGGCACATCCCAAATCACTTGGCACAGGGACAACCCTCCCATCGCTGCTCTGCCAAAGCGGCATCTGCCACGGCGGCCTAGCTGGGAAGAAGCCAATTCGGGGGGAATTAAAACTAAATTCCTCCTTTTTTGGCACATGATGGATTTATCCGGCCCCTCCCCGGTGGCAGTTTGGATCCCCCAGTTTGGATCCCCAGTTTGCTCCTCCGCCGTTGGCTTCTCTGCCAGGCTTCACCCCACCGGTTCTCCTAGTTTGGGATGTCCAGCCCAACACTGACGGGCTCTCACGGCATCGCCGTAGCCATGGCAACGTGCTGGATCCGGATCGTGCCCTACCGGGAGATTCCCAACCCATCACCTCCTGCTCCATCTGCCAAGCTCAGGAGGTGGAAAAAATTGAAACCCGACTCAAGGAATGTGGTTGGGGCGGGTGAGGACAGAGGGACCCCCTGTCCCCATCCCTGTCCCCGTCCCCGGGGGGGTCCCGCTGCCCCCCTGGCTGCGACGAGGGGGAAGGGAACCTCCGAAAAGGCGGAAGCGAGATTGGGACAACCGATTTCACAAGACACCCGCTTCCCGTCTGGCCCAAACCCAGCCCCCCAGGTCCCCCCAGCTCCCGGGAACAGG
This sequence comes from Chionis minor, assembly GCA_013398295.1. Classification (NCBI taxonomy): domain Eukaryota; kingdom Metazoa; phylum Chordata; class Aves; order Charadriiformes; family Chionidae; genus Chionis; species Chionis minor. Next base: position 1,131 of record VZSF01009500.1, on the reverse strand, counting down.
CCGTTCCCACGGGATGGAGGGGGCCCGGCTGGCATTGAAGGCCTGGACCGTCGTTGTCCCCTTTTTCCAACCATTTTTTTGGCTCAGGATTTCCAACCTGCCGCCACCCAGCCCAGCAGAAAGCGCCGTTTCCTGAGGCCTCGCAGCAGCAGCAGAAGCGCCTCGAGGTCCCCCGGCCGCCCGTCCCCTCCTGCCACCACTGCGAGGACACCCGAGAGCCACCACGACACCCCCGCCCCGCTCAGCCCCCTCCGCACCCCCGGCCCTGGGGGCGCCCCACGGCAAAGCCCCATCCCTGGGGATTTCGGGGTGTCCTCCCCCCCTTCAAAAAACCCTTCGCCATCTTCCCCCCGCGGCCGCGCTGAGCCGGAGCTCACGCTACCGGCAGCGGAGAAGCCGCAGCCGTGCCCGTTCCCAAATAATCCTCCGTATAAACGCCACGAGAGAAAAAAGCTTCTGCAAAATTTGTGCTCGGGACTGGGATGGTGGATCCCACCGAGCGGATCCCAGCGTTCCAGCTTCCAGCAGGAGCTTCACCAGCGGCTGCTCCTGGCACAGAGTCGGCCAACGGGCTCCATCTCCCACCGGGGGATCCAGGGATTAAAGCAGCACATTTTTTTCCCAGCTCCTGGCCTGACCTGTCATCACGGAGCATTTTTAGGGAGGGCACGGATCCGGGCTGGAGCGTGTCCCCGTTCCGGCGGTGGGACCGCGAAGGTCACGGCCGGTCGGCCCCGCTCAAGGACGGAGGTGAGCGAGCGGGAGCCGATCTCCCGCAGGGTTTCAAGGAGCTGCCATCCCATGGGAACGCGGCTTTGGCATCGCCCGCTGCTCACCCCACGGCCGGAGCCGGGGAGGCCGGGAGCGATGCCGGTGGTTTTCCCAGGGGAAGAACGGCACCGGGGAGGGGGAGGAGGAGGAGGAGGAGGAGGACGACGAGGAGGAGGAGGAGGACATCCGCAGCACCGGCTGCCTGCGGCACGGCCGAGCATTCCTGGCATCCGGGGTCACCCCAACACTTTAGGGATGGGTGTCGTGTGTGTCCCCCCAGCCAGAACCCCAGAGCAGCCGAGAGGGAGCAGCGGGTGGGGGGCACCCCACGGGCAGGGTCCGGTGTCCCCATGAGTCGGG
>VZSF01009490.1:28639-52977 GCA_013398295.1 Chionis minor | reverse complement strand
GCCCCCCCTCTCCCGGTCCCATCGCAGCCCCGGCGCTCCCGTGGGCAGGCGGTCGGGTGTCCCGGGACCGGGCATCCGCACCCTCGAGCATCAGCACCCCGGGACCGCTCGGCTCGGCCCGGCTCGGTCCCGGTCCCGGTCCCGGTCCGGCCGGGCGCGGCGCGGGGAAATGCGGGGGCGCCGCGCTCGGAGGATTACGGCGGCGGCGGGGGAAGGAGCGGGGCCGCCGCCGTATAAAAGCGCGTCCGCGCCCGCCCCGCCCGGGCTGCGGCGGCGGCGGCGGCTCCGCTCCTGGTGCGGCGGCTCCCGGCAACTTCCCGCTCGCAGCGGCGCCGGTCAGTCGGTCGGTCGGTCGGTCAGTCCGTCGGTCCGGGCATCGCGTGGCGTCGTGGCCGGCAGCGACTCCCCGTGCGCCGCGGCCGCCCCGTCCCGTCCCGACCCGTCGCTCGGGTCCGCCACCGCCGCGTCCCTCGGGTCCCCGCGTCCCTCGGCGCGGCCGGTTCCTTCGCGTCCCCCCCCGGGCTGGCGGGCCCCCGTCTCTCGGTGCCGCCGGTGGCTGACGGCTCCGGTCTGCCCCTGCCGGTGCCCAGCCCCTGGTGACAGCGTCGCCCCTCGGGTCTCTTCCAGCCCCGCACCCGGCGGCACCATGTGGCTCCTGGAGCGGCTGCGCGGCGTGGCGGAGAACGGCGGGTCCCGGGGAGCGGGGCCCGAGGAGTCCCCGCGGGGGTCCCGCTACAGCAACGTCCTCACCCCCGACAAGATCCCCGACTTCTTCATCCCACCCAAGCTGAGCGCGGCGCCCCCTGAGGCCGAGGGCCCCGAGCCCCCTGCAGCCCCCGCCCTGGGCCCCTCGGCCTCCGAGCAGGACCTGGCTGGGCGCAAGCCCCCACGCAGCCCCCGGCCGTCCAGCCGGCCCCGGCAGCGGGCAGCCAGCCGGCACATCATCCAGATCGAGAGCGCCGAGGACTGGCCGGCTGAGGAGGGCTTCGGCACCAACGCAGACCCGCAGGCACAGACGGCCATGTCGCTGCCCTACGTGCCCAAGGCGCAGACCTCCTATGGCTTTGCCACACTGGTGGAGAGCCCCCACACGCGGCGCAAAGAGTCGCTCTTCCACAGCGAGCACAGCAGCCTCTGCCCCTCGCCAGCCACCTCGCCCAGCGCCCAGCGCAGAGCCAAGCTCAATGGCGAGGGCAGGCCCCGGGCTCCCGCCGACCTGGGCGCAGCCCTCATGCACCCGGGCCGCTACTTCAGCGGCGGCGAGAGCGACACGTGCTCCTCTGCCGAGTCCTCGCCCTTCGGCTCCCCGCTGCTCTCCCGCTCCGTCTCCCTGCTGAAGATCTTCAGCCAGGAGAGCCAGTCCAAGGTCATCAAGCTGAAGCAGTCGGTAGCCCGCAACAGCTCGCTCTCCACCGACGACAGCTCGGCCGACACCAGCCCCAGCGCCCAGCGTCGTGCCAGGAGCGCCCCGGCCGGGGGGCAGCCACCCGCTGCCCTGCTGCCCCTGGACCTGCCGCCCGGCCGCGACCGGGAGCACAGCCTGCGGCTCAGCCGGGGCGGGAGCCTGCGCCTGGCTGCTGAGTACGACCCCTCCAATGCCCGGCTGCGTGTGCGGCTCGTCTCCGCCGAGGACCTCTACGACGCCCTCGTCGACCTGCGCAGCATCAACTGCTGCGTCTCGCTGTGCCTCAACCCCGGGAAGCTGCAGAAGCAGCGCAGCACCATCGTCAAGAACAGCCGCAACCCCATCTTCAACGAGGACTTCTTCTTTGATGGGCTGGGCCCCGGCCATGCCAGGAAGATGTCCCTGAAGCTCAAGGTGGTCAACAAGGGCAGCAGCCTTAAGCGGGACACGCTGCTGGGGGAGAAGGAGCTGCCGCTCACCACCCTCCTGTCCTGCCTGTAGGCACTCGCTGCCAGCCCTGGAGGGAGCTGCCCGCCTGGGGGGGCTGGGGCGAGGGGAGGGCGGCAGCCCTGTCCCCCAGCCTCGCTCAGGAGGGTTTGGAAGGGCCTCTTGGAGGAGGGAAGGGGCCATGGCAGAGCGTGGGGGTCCCCGGGGGTGGCACAGCCGCGGGGCTTTGCCAGCGCCAGCCCGCCTGTGGCAGAGCAGGCAGGGCCAGCAGCCACAGCCTCTCCCCTCCGCTCCCTCCCTGCTCCCTCCCGGGGCTGCGTCTCCTGGAGCCCAGTGGGAAGCGGGGATCTCCCGGCCCCATCTGCACCAGGAAGGATCGATGTCACCTGCTGGGCTCTTCCCTCCCTGGTGCCCGCGGTCTCCAGCTGGCCAGCACAACGGTTGGAGGTGGGTAGATCTCTGTAGCATACTTATTGCCTCCTCTCTCAAAGTCTGAGCTCCTGGAGTCAGGTGATAGCATCAATCTCAGCTTTAATTTAAAAGACAAGTTTCCAGTCTTGGAAACTGCAGAGAAAATACTGCAGAGGTGACCCAAGCGTGGGCCAAGGGAGGTGACCCTGGGGGATGAGTCAGGTTCGTGGTTTTGAGCTCTTTCTGGACTCTTCCCAGTCCTGCAGGACTGCACAGGTGTGCAAGTCGGCTTGGTCTAACACCTGCACCTCCCGGGACACCCTCCCTGTCCACCCCAGCAGTGTCCCCTGCTGCTCAACCCCTGCGGGAAACTGCTCCGCAGATTCAGGGGCTTTGGGTTTGCCCAGGTCCAGGAGGTTGCCTGTGCCTGTCCCCTGCCCGCGGGAGGGACATGCCGGGGCTGGCGCTGCCATGGGGGGCCTTGTCCTGGTCGCACGGGTGGTCCCAGCAGACGTGCTTTCTCACAAAAGCTCAGGCAACAAGTAGCCCTTCCTGAGTGCTGGTGATCTGGCTGGCACCGGGGACATCCCCAGGTGTCGCTGGGCGGGGGGGGGGCAGCTGTGGCTGAGGCTCCCCTACCCTCTGCCCTTGCCTGTGGGGGCTTGGGGGCTTGTGAGCGGCTGCACCCGCCGGGCGGGAGCGACGTGTCCCATGGGGCCACGAAGCCCCTGTGCCCAGCGGGACCCGGCTCCCTGAAGGGACTGGCCTGGCTCTGCAGTTTCCCTTTGAGGGGGAGAGGGGGGCTCCCACCTCTTCCCATCCCTCCCTGCCATCCCGGTCGACCGGCTGGAGGCACGGGGAGCGAGGGAAATGCTGGCCAGCTGGGGCATTTCTGTGGGTGGAAAAAACAGACGCCTTGTTGTTGTTTGGTGTGGTGTTACCCATTGCATCGGGCTCTGCATGTTCCTGTGGAAGGGAGCGGAATTTGCGGTGCTCCCGTCCCTGCCTGTTGCAGCACGCGTGGACACACACGCACACACGTGTCCCTCTGTGTTAACCTCTGTCGGTGGCAGTTGATGTTCCTCCCTTGTCCTTTGCAGCAGATGGCAGATTTCAGTGTTGGCTATTTATATCTGAGGCTGATCTTTCCCAGCGTGTTTTACTTCTGTCTGTAAATATGTTTCAGGTACGCGAGGCATGGTTCTGATAGCGCGGTGTTTGCATGTCGGGGGGATTTGGGGTGATCGTGGCTGTTTGTCGAGCTTGTGGATGAAAACAAACCATGCAGGACGTAAGGAGCAGAGAAGTCCCTCCTTCGCGGGGGATTTCCCACCTGAGGCTTCCCACCACTCTCCCAGGAGCCAACACGGAGGACACTCCCGGCCCCCGAGTGCCCAGACTTGCTCTGGGCGCAGGTGGGGGCTCTGGGGAGGGTGGGACGGGGAGGTGGGCCATGTCCCTGGGCTGGGGGAGAACATCCTGCCCCTGAGCAGACCTATGGCTGGAAGGGGCCCCTGCCTGGCCGGCTGCTGCCGGTCAGCCCCGTGCACCCCTCGCCAGCACACTGCGGTCCCTGGGGTGCTGCGCCTGCCGGGGGCTGGTGGGACCCAGGTGTTGCTGGGGGTGGGGGGAGCCCAGCAGGCTGTGAGGGGAGGGGGAACAGGAGCTGGGCAAAGATTTTTGGTGCTCTATTAGTGTTGGGGATGACGCATTCCCCGCAGCAGAGCTGTGTGCCTTTGCATTTGGGCAAGGGGATGCTGAGATCAGGGCCCTGGGCTGCTCCTTGAGTTGGGGTCTAGCCCTGGGGGGAGACCCAAGGGCCTGGGGGCTTGTGCTGTGTCCCCCTGCCTGTCCCAGGGCTGCCGTGCTGGAGCGGAGCCCTGGGACGTGCTGCTGTGAGCCCCGCTCCCGTGATGGCAGGAGGGTGGCATGGGAGCCGGGGCTGTGGCCTGGCTGGGTCTTTCCTCCCCTGTAGCTCTTTTCTACTGTTCCTGCTTTTGATATTTCTGTGGCTGGATTTAATGATGCATTTTTGGAGTGAAAAAATATATTATTACCTGAATGGAATGTTTATTTACAGATGACTTCCCCTTTTTAGTGCAATAAAGTCCTTTCTAAAACAGATGCAGGTGGTGCCCTGTCTCCTGGTTTCCTCAACGCGTTCCCTTTGCTTTTCTTCACCGTGGCTGCAGCATCCCCCTGGCCCTGCCATCTTTCCTGCTGACTCCCTGTGCCGTGGAGGAGTCGGGGAGCAGAGCGGGGACCCTGGGACTGCCCAGCCACGGAGCAGCCCCTGCTGTTCCCTACAGCCTTGCAGGGGCTGCGGCGAGGGAGAGCCCCTTCTCGGGTTCCCACAGGAGTCCTTCCCCCTCCTCGCTGGCTCCCCCAGCCTGGCCCCCGCGGTCCTTCTCGGCAGTGTTGGTGGTTAAGGATATGACGAAGGTTTTGTGCTCCCCGTCAGCAGCGTGGGCTGGAGTGCTGCCCTCGCGGGGGGCTGGGCACCCAGCACCCCCGGCCCTGGGGCTGCCCTCGGTGCGGGGCTCTGAGCTCCAGGAGACCCTCGAGGGGTCTCCTGTGGGGCACAGCTGAACTCTGACCCCATGGCAGCGCGGGGGTGGAAGCCCTCCCGGCCGCTCTCTGCACTTCACAGCCCTTTTCCCCTCAAAACCCCAGCCCCGCAAGCCGGATCCTGCACAGCAGGGGCGATCCGCTGCAGCAGCATTTTGGTTTGAAAACAAACCTGATAGTTTCTGCCCAGACATACCCACCCTGCAATGCTGCGGGGATGTGTCTCCCCAGTGCTCTGTGGTGTGAGCGATGTGGGTGTCGCACGATCCACCCTCAGAGTGTCCCCTGGACCGTTTCCCTCCCCTGCCCCTCCAGGGAGCCCTGCTGTCAGCATTCGGCAGATTACCCTGTTTTTCCCCCACCTTCCATTTCCAAATCTGCCTTTCATCAGATGCCACTGAAGAAAAGAGGGAGGTTATCTAAATGCAATTTTTCTAATTTCCACCAGTCTAATAATTTGTCATTTTTTGGTAAAAATAAAGGCTGGGAGCACTAAACAGATCCGCCCTCTCTCCTCCTACCCCCACAGGGGCAGAGAAAGCAGCATGGTGAGAGCTTGGCAGGTGCCAGTAACTTAAGTAGTGCTTTTTCTAGAGGTGTAAAGCTACAGCAGTTACCAATGAAATGAAGCTGATTAAGTTAGTCTGAACTAGAGTGGATGGGGTCAGCCTGAACACACAAAAAATCCCTGGAAAGTGTTCAACATGGAGAGCACTGGAAGCAGTCGGAGGGGTGGAGAGGGGCATCTTGTGGGGGAAGATTTAACTCTGAATTTGTAATCTAGGCATTGTGGGAAGGAACTGCGGCTGCTTCTCCACACCCTGGGCTGGACCCAGGAGGGCTGGGCTGGGGCTGAGATGAGCCTCTGAACTGGAAGGTGCTGGTGGGGAGCAGGGGGATACATCCCCTCTCCACAACACAGCCCCTCGGGACGGAGGATGCCCAGATTAAACGCAGCCGTTGGAGGCTGCCAGGTGAGAGCCTGTGAGTGAGGGTGGCTCTGCCCGTTGCTGGCAATGCTCGAGCCCCAGGAGCTTTCCCCTGCACTGGGGTTTCTCTGTCTGGGGGCCCCTGGGCCACCGCAGCCACACACGGGTTGTGCTGGGGGATGGCACAGCACGCGTTTGGGCAGCAAGATCCATGCGGGAAACTGAGGCGGAGGAGGAGGAAATGGCTGGATGCAGAGGAGCTGGTGGCAGCCGCTGCCTCCTCTACCCTTATCTCCAGAGCAAGATTCACCTGGGCGAGACGCGCACACAGACCTCGGCTATTTTTAGTCCTGTGTTCCCACAATGTGAGGACTCAACTTCTGAGAAAATTGCCTGGAGCTCATTTAGCTGTGTGCGCAAGGGCTGGTGAGGGAGGGAGACGGCAAATTAGGGGCTCAATCTCACACGGGGTGTGCGTTTGGGCCAGGGCTCCCTGGGGAGGGATTCCCAGGGAGAAGGCCAGCAGGGCTGCCCACACGGGAGGACACCCCGTCCCTGCCCCGTCCCCCAGCCAGGCGCGGGAGTCCCCGGCCGAGTGCTGTTCCCGGCTGATGCTCAGGGGTCCTCGGCAGCGGCTGGAACCGGAGCCACTTTTGGGTGAGTGGGGCTGCAGTGGCTGCTTCTCCTCCTCTCCGTATTTTTGGGTGCTGTTGGATCTGAGTGATGCCCCAGGCAGCCCCAGCCTGGCCACGTCCCTCCCCCCACTGCGACCCAGCTGCCGATTTACCATTTTGGTCAGAAAAAGCATCTTCCTGTTGCCTGGCAACCCTCGGCGCCCGGTCCAGCGGCGGGTGCGGGGCAGACGCAGTGCGGGGGGGGCCCTCTCCTGCCCGTAGCCCCTGCTGTGCTGGGGCCGGTACCCGGGGTGAGGGGCTGTGGGGGCTGCTCGGTGCCAGAGGTGGGTACGGTGCGTGCGACACCACCACAGTGTTTTCCGTGCTTGGGGTCTGCACTGTGGTGCTCGGGGGCCACGATCCCGGCTGTGCCCGGAGCGTGAAACGGCCGCTTGCCATGGGCGCGTGGCTGGCGAGCACCACCGGCTGCCTTGGAGCGCAACAGTTCCCCCAGGATGTGATTCACCGGGCCAGCAAACAGGCAACTGCATCTAGCCGCAGGACGGCACAGGAAAACCTCTGGAGCAAGGAAAACCTGGTTCCCACCTGGGGCGAGACAGCCGCAGCCATGGCTGCGCTGCAGAGGGGCCGCAGCTCTGCAAAGCCCCGTTGGGCCCCGGGTTGGCGGCAGCCGCCCTTACAAGCCCCCGACCTGCCGGGGCGGCTGTGGAGGCTGTGGGAGTGGAAGGTGAAACGGTCCCGTGCCCACGCCGGCCGTCGGCAGGGGCTGCAGGGGGGTCCTGCTGCGGGACTGGCTGGCAGGATGCGCTGCCTGCGGGACTGGGCGTGCGGCAGGGGGGCGGCGAGTGCGCCCCGGGCAGTGCCGGCTGCACGCGAGCATCGGCCGCCCCCGGCACACGCGCTCCTTTGCTTTATTGCAAGCATTTGTCTTCCATGGCAGCGTGTCTGTTTTAAAGCGGAGAGGAGAGACTCCCACTGTTACTGGGAGGAAAACAGAACTTAATTGAATCCCACAATCCCTTGTAGCCACATCAGGCGAGAGAGAAAGCCAGAGGAGAGCAATTTCACCCCGCGCTCCTCCTGGGCTCCTGCGCCCCGGCACCCTGTGCCAGGCGCCAGTTGTGTCATGCTGGCCCGCGGCCCGTGCTCCTCCAGGGTGCACAGAACCTGCCGGGCTGGGGGTCGGCTGGGAGCAGGGGGAACCTGTGGCTTCTGGCCACCCCGCAGCACTCGGCGGTGCACTAGAAGCCATGGTGGGGGGAGCAGCAGCGGCTGCCGGGGTGCCCCCAGGGTGGGTAGCGCTGCCTGTCACCGCCAGCCCCGGGGGGCACGATCTTCCTATTTTGCTTTTCCATTTCAGCTTTGCTCTCCTACTTTGAGGCTGGCAATCCAACAAGGACCTGAGGCCAGGGGCCAGATCCTGCCTCCGAGCCAGGGAAATGCAGCAAGCGGATGGGAAATGCCACCTTGGGCTCTCCCTCCCTGTCTCCTCTGGCAGAGGAGAAATAAATGCAAGCCCCAGGAGCCAGCGCAGGCTTGGCTCCAGCCCAGGGCCAGCGTACGGAGCGAGGGGGAACTGCGCCGAGGCAGTGCAGGGAACGCACAGCTATGCGGGTGGATGAGGGCGAGGGCAGAAGCTGCTTTGTGGCGTGAGGGATCTTGTCCTGCCTCTCCTCCCTGTCTCTAGCAACCTGCTCTTCGCTAGCTGCCTGCTGGAGTTTTAAATGCTGCCTTTAAAACATTTGCAAAATGCCCAAAGCATCAAATAGGCCCAGGTGGGAGGGAAAAAAATGGCATAAACAAAGCAGACAGGAGGATTTGTTAAACGCCAGCAGCTGCTGGCAAACACTTTAATATCAGTGCAGACGGGCGCCAATCGATACGGCATTTGGGGCCACGGGCTGGTCTCCGCTGTGTGCCCGCGGGCTGGCTCCTGCGCAGGGGGCTGCGCTGCACGGCGGTCCCGCTGCGCTGCATGGGGGTCCCGCTGCGTCAGGGGCACCCGGCTGGACCCAGAGCGCCGGGGCAGGGAAGGGCTGGGAGATGCTCCGTGTGCCGTCCGGGACAGAGCTCCATTTCTCACCCCGCTTCCCCTCCCGATCCCCAAGGCTCCGGGTAGGGGGACGGGTCTCCATGTCCCCGCCTCGGCTCGCGCGGGGCGGTGGCAGCCCCGTGGCCAGCTGCGGCTGTGCTCATGCCTCTGCCCGCTCCGGGGCCATTCAGCTGGGTGGGACGTGAGCCAGGCGTGGGCCCACGTCTGCCATGGCAGCCGCGTCTGCTGGCAGAGGCAGCGCCCAGGGATCGGCTGGACACGGCGCAGGGAGCTCGTCTGGCATTGCCATGGCAATGGAGAGAACGGCCGCTGCCAGGCGGAACGGGGAGGGCAGGGAGTTCTGGCAGGCTCAGCTCACTGGGGAGATGCCACCGGCCGTGTTCATCCATGCCGGGGAAGTACCGGGAGCCCCAGCTCGGGGCCGGCCGTGCGATGTCCCCTGCCCGAGCTCCATGACAGCCCGAATGGCAGCGAGCTCGTTCTTGCGGAGAGGGAAGCCCTTGGCACCCCCCACACCTGCGACAAAGTCCAAGTTTTCACTGGGCAATACATAAAATATATATTCAAAACCTCGAATCTCACCACTGCCAGATTATAATTAATTCTTATTTCCAGCTCAGTCCAATTTCCCTCACACAGCTCCCAATTCAATCCAATTGCCATATGAGATTTCTGTAATCACTAATCTTATCAAGCACATCAGTGTGAAGTGAGAACACTGCAATTAGCAGGAACAGGAGCAGCAGGTGAGCTGCAGTTCAGCGAGTATTTATTTCACCTATGCCAGGGGAGGATGTGTGCTTGGTGGAGCACTGCCTGGGACCACCCCTTGCCCGCCCTGGGCAGGGTGGGATGCCAAGTCCACAGTGGTGGCAGAGCTGCCGAGCGCCAGCAGCCGTCGGGAGCTCTGCAGGCAGCAAGGTCTGAGGGGGGTTGCCTCTCCTGGCACCCCCAAGCCCAGGGTGCTGCTGGGGGAGCTGAGAAACCCGGAGACAACACTGGCAAAGTGTCCTTAAGCAGCGCTGCCTGCACTTCAGCTTGTCACAGCAGCAGGAGCTGGCGATGAAGCATCAGCCTTAATTCTGGGTTTCCTGGCTCCTCTCACTGCTGCTCCTGGCGCCGCAGCCCAGCTCCGTCCCAGCCCTGCCTGGGTGCCCCTTGCTGAGCAGATGGAGACTCCGACTTTAGGGGCAGGGGAAGTTGCCCATAGCCTGATCCCCAGCAGCGCATTGCCCTCCTCTTGGCAGCTCTTGCTCTGCGTGGCCGTGGGGGAGGCAGCTCCTGCTCCCCATCCTGGTCTGGGCAGCACAGGAGGGACCTGCTGGTGGGAGGCAAGCCATGTGTGCCGCCCAGCGGGAGCATCCGTGTTGTTGGACCCCAGAGGGGCTATATGGGGGTCCACCAAACCCTCCCAGCAGGCAAATGAGGTATAAACCGGCAGGAAATCCTGCTCTGAGCTGCTGCTCAGGGACTGACATGCTTTTTTGTGGACAATCTGTTCCCCTCCCACCGCCACTGGCCACCTGCCCGCAGCGTCTCCCGGCAGCAGCATTGGGTGGTGGGAGTGGGTCTGGCCCCTGGGCCAATTTGCCGAAAGCCCCAGGTGCTGCGGCACCAGGCTGGGCTGAGCGGGAAGCTCCTGGCCGGGCCCTGGTGGCAGCGGGGTCACTGTCTGCGCCGGCAAACCCTGGGGCCAGCCAAGCCTGCAGAGCGGCAGCTGGGGCCAGGGAGCAGCCGCTGCCCCTCCTTGGACCCTCCTCCGGATCAGGCAAGTGCTCTTCATCTGGGATGAATGGGGCTCACAGGGCCCTGCTCGTGTGGGAGCAGCCAAATTATTTTGGTAGAGACCAGAATATGCACAGTGGGGTGAGGCTGGGGGTGCCTCAGCCCCAGGCGCCACCGATGCCAAACGTCCCTGGGGTGCTGGGAGGTGGCTCAGACAGCCCGGCGCTGCGCCCCGCTGCTGCCAGAGAGCATCTCCGCGCGCCGTTCCCTGCGCATGCGCGTGCCCCCTCGATGGCACGCAGTGGGGGGCGTCGGGGTCCCCACCCTCGCCGCAGCTGTAGCGTCCGTAGGGTGGTGTTGCACGGGCACCTACCAAAATCTCTCGCTTCACCGCCCCCAGCCGTCTGTCGCTGCTGACACTCACCGACAGGAATAAACTCCAACACCTACCATATGCTTTGCTACTTCTGCTGCCTGCGCTCACTCGTTACTATATATTTCCAAAGCCGGGGCTGCCTCTGTGCGGGGCGGCTGGCAGGCCGTGCCACAGCGGCGGGGAGATGGGCTGTGGAGTGGCACCTCGGGGACACCAGAGTTTGTGGCATCCCTGTGGCAGATGAGCGCGGCGGCTCTCTGCCCTTTGGCGGGCTCAGCCCTGCTCCGTGGGGAAGCCGTGCTCCGCAGTGCTTCCCGTGTGGCACCGGCTCAGCCCTGCTCCGTGGGGAAGCCGTGCTCCACAGTGCTTCCCGTGTGGCACCGGCTCCAGTCCAGGGCATGGCTGGCCGCAGCTGCTGCGCCGGTGGCTCGGGCGCCCGTGGGGCCGGCTGGTCCTGTCCTGCGCAGGAGCTCAGCACGCTGGCGCTGCGGCCCTTCCACAGCAGGATCCGGCCCCTCCGGCACCGCGCGGCTGGCTCACCGCCTGCCGTCACACCTCGCGGGGCACCAACAATGTGCCTTCCCCGGGTGGTGCCACCGAGCCTTTGTCCCACGCCCCGGCCGGTGTCAGCCCACGCTGGAGCTGGATGCAGCAGCCGGAGCCGCGCTGGTCTGGCCAGGAGCACAGCAGTGGCGGGCGGGCTGGCCCCTGGGTCCTTCACTGGGATGGGGATGCAAGTCAGCGTGGCAGCTCCAGGTTCTGCTGATGGAAGCTTCATCCCCAGGACAGTCCCAAAGGAAAACCGCGGGGAAGGGTGCAGCACGCGGCTGTCAGCGTGTCCCCCCAGCCGGGGGGGGTTGGGTCCTGTGCAGGGACGGCCACTGCCCTGCCCCGGCAGGAGGGAGGTTTAATCTCAGTGTAAAGGTGCTGAGCAGAGCCTGTCTCTTTCCTCCCCTCAGAGCTGCTCCGTATGTTTAATGATCCTCGCAGCTGGGAAAATTCCTCTTGCTTCAGGAGTGGATGCATCTCAGCGCATCCTCCAGGCGCCAGATCTGGTGACGCTGTGAGCAGCAGAAAGACCTTTATGGTGGAGCTCGGCTGGGCTCAACGGCCCGTCTTGCCGCCGTCATCACGCCCCAGGCGCCAGCGCAGCACCCTGGGGCCGGGGGGGCCGGGGGCGTCTGGGAGCGAGAGCAGAGCTGAGCGGCGGCTGCCTGCTTCCCCCTGGCATCCCGCATCCTGCGCGTAGTTTTAATTGCACCATGCAGCTTTGATTCCTGGTTTTAATTGCAGCCTAACGAGGCCGGGGCAGCAGGAGAGGAAAACATCAAGCTTAAGGGAAACAAATCGGGAGAGAAAAGAACATTTACTGGTGACTAATAGGTCCATGGCTCGGCGCGTGTGTGTTTGCCTGCCACCGCACGGGACGTTGCCAGCACGAGGAGGAGAGGGGATTTCTTCCACGCACTTGGCAAGCCGAGCCGTGCGGTGCGGCGCGAGGAGAGCAGATTTTTCCTGGGCCCGTGCCGTTTTCGCGTTATTTTTAACCCCCGTTGCACCAAAGCTGCCATCCTCCCCCCGGGTAAACAGAGTGAATTTTGCCTGCTTGCACAGGCGGGATTGGGGCTAAATCATGTAACGGTAACAGATGGGCCCATTTACACACCGCGCTGGCCTCACCAGAGGAAATCGAGACTAATTTGGAGCAGAGGAAAGGAAAGTTTCTGGCGCTGGCATCGGGAGCCCTGGGGCAGCCACCAGCCCGACCCAGCGCTGCCACGCCAGGCGGGGACGGGGCAGGTCGGAGCGAGGGTGGCACAGGGGTCCCTGAACGTGACCCCGATTCCTTGGGGGGGCTGCAGGACCTCCCCTCCTGGGACGCCCTGTGCTTTCCAGCCCCAGTCTGTGCCGCAGGGCTTGGTGGTGGTGGGGGACCAAGCCTGGTATCCCCAGCCGCCCCTGCTCCGGGGCAGACGGGGTCCCTTTGCAGGCTGGGGCCAGGGAAGCTTTGCGGTCCTGGGGAGGGATGCTGGGGACAACCCTGCGGGCAGGCTGGATGCGGATGGGGAGTGAGGTGGGGATGGGGACGTGCCAGCATAGCTCAGCACCGTCCCCAACCGCCACCCTGCTCAGCACCATCCTGCTGCTCTCCCTTCGCTGCAGGAGCCACCTCTGCCGACGGGGCGGCCCCGTGGGCATTCGTGCAGCTCTGCACCGCTGCCCAGGCTCTTCTCCCCGCACCAGCGAGGGCTGGGATCTCGTTACCGAGCTCTTTGACTCTGAGCATCTGGGAAACCAGCACTTGCTAATAAGATAAAAAGAATGACGGCAAATAAGCCCAGTTATGGGAACGTGGCCTTCTCATCCAGCATTTTTTATTCCCCCACGTTTTCCCCCTTCCCTCCTTTGCCAACGGATTGAAGCCACTGTAATAAAATTATTAAGTAAAAAAAAAGCTGTAGCCCCCACCTCGGTGCGGCAACCATGGAAACTGGATCAAGGGGACACCTGTACATTTCCATTCTGGGCTCCTGCTATTGGAATATGTAGAGGAGCACTAATTAAAAACCCAGCGCGAGTGGCAGGTGGAGGGAAGGAGCTGGCCCCGGGAGAAGGGGTGCGTGGCTCAGAGGTACACCAGCGCCGGCAGGTGCCGGGACGGGCCCCGCCAGGTCTCCCGTGAGCCTCAAGCACCATCCAACAATTACGTCTCCCTCCAGCTCCTGGACGTGGAGTGGGTGCCCACCAGCCACCAGTGCAGCACTAATGAGGCGACTCCATCCCCATCCCTGCTGCAGCCCTTGGTGCCGAGGGGCCCTGGGGACCCTATTCCAGCCCTGGGGATGATGCCCAATGGGGCAGGGCAGAGCTGGACTGTGGGGCCAGCAGGTCGGGGTCTTTGTCCCATGCCAGGAGGAGTCTCACATTCCTGCACCGCAGTGCCAGATCCTGACAGGGCATGGGGGAGGCAGGGGAAAGGGGAGCGTCTCCAGCAGCGCCTGCTCCCATCCCCCTTCCGTGGGACAGACCTGGGTGGATGCCGGGAGCCCCGTCACCCTCCCCAGTGCCTCCCAGTGGCAGGCACTTTCATGGCTGGTCCCCCGGGGCTGGGGGCGGGAGGGCAGCGGGTGGCGCGGGGGCGAAGCAAAGTGTGAGATCTCGCACCTCCCACGGGAGGGCGAAGGCTGCCGGGAGGCTGCCAGCCTGTGCCGCCAGCTGCCTCCCTCCACCGGCACCGGTGCCAGCACGGTGAGCAGCACTGCCGGCACGGCCCCGGCACCTGCCCAGGTCTCTGCCCACCCCAGCACCGGCCAGGCAGCTCCTGCATCCCCCCTCCTTGCCCTGGCCCTGGCTGGGGGGTGGCTGTGGCAGGCACAGGCGTCCCCACACACAGCTCCTGGGTGGCAGAAGCAGGGACAGTGCTCAGGGGATGAGTGGGGACAGTGCTCGGGGACCACGCAGGACAGCGCCTCGGGGCACATGGGGATGCCCAAGGGCAGGGCTGCTCTCCACCCCTGCCACACACCTTGGGGCTTGCACTTGGTTTTAGGTTTTTCCCTGGGAGTAAGGTCTCTGATCTGGCATGTGAGCACTGAGGAGGAAAAGGCTGTGTTTAACCTGCAGGTTTATTTTTACCGACAGCAAATGGCAGCGCCCGGAACGTTCCCCTGCTTGGATTTAATTTTTGCTGCAGCTTAGTTTTAGTCATTGTTGTCTAAACCTGTCTCCTCCACATTTATCCCACAGAAAAGCTCCTGGAGCTCAGCCCCCAGGATTTCAGTGGCCCCATGGCCAGCACCCGGTGCCTGCCCCCACCAGCCCACAGGAAGGCCGGAGCAGCCCCCGGCTTCCGCTGGCAGAGACCCCCCCAGCTGCGAGGAGAGCAGCCCCAGCATTGCTGTGGCATTTCCTGGGGCTCGCAGATGGCAAAAGCTTTTCCTCTCATCAGAGCAGACATCGGGCTGTCATCTTCCCGCGGGAGGTGAGCAGAGCGCTGAAACCCTCTGATTGCTGATGGATGGGTCCCAAATCGCTCCCCGAATGTCCTTCCCAGCCTGAGCCAAAAGCGGAGCTGGCTCCCCCCTACATGGCCATCACCCACGCGATGGGGACAGCTGGGGCAGGAGTGAGGACTCTCTTGTCATCTGCTGGGTAATTTTCCCAGCAAGCTGCTCGTTTTCTCCAGCTGAGCTGTGGAGGATGGCAGGGGATGCTCAGCAGGAGACATTCGTCCTCCTCAGCTTCTCTCCGCCCATCAGGCCATCCCGGTCCGCACGGGGGAGAAAGCCACCACAGCGTGCGGCGCTCCTGCGGCGCAAAGGGGTCTGGGCCGACCCCCGCTCTGGACTGGGCAGACACGCACCCCCTGCACCAACGCTCCGTGCCAGCCGAACCCGCAGCGCCCACCAAATGGGTCGTGCAGGGGGGTGCTGGCATCAGGAGCTTGGCTTGGGCAGTCGAGCGCGGGCATCGCCTGCTGCCTGTCCCTGCCCACTGCCAGACCTGCAGCCGGCTCAACTTTGGGGAGAAGAAAATTCCTCGTTTCCATGGGAACCGGAGGAGGAAAGTTTCTGGGGCTGCAGCTGGGATTGTGCCAGCCGGGTGAGGCAGCGGGACCCCAGAGCCACCCATCTCCCCCCTCTGCCCCAGGGGGAGGCTGGTGCCCGGCCACCAGCCCTGCTGCCCGTGCCAGAGAGGTGCCCACCCCAGCGAGGGGTGCACTGGGGCTCCTCGTCTCCCCTGCCGTGCTATGTCAGACGCGATCTGACATTTAGCTCTGCAGCTCGGTGCGTGGAGATGCAGCGATTGCTCTAATCTGCTTTTCCCCTCCTCGCGCTCTCCCCGGAGGCAGAAGCTGCTGCTGGGAGAGCAGGGGGGCTCTGGTAGCCGGCGAGGAGAACGCCTGCAGCACCGTGCTGGGGGTCCGGAGGATCCAGAGGTTTCCTGGTAGCACCGTGCCCTTCCATCAGGCAGCAGCGGGCTGGCGGGGCCTGGATGCCAGCAGTAGCAGAAATTTAGGGTGGTTTCAGAGCGCCCCAGGGCTCTCCCCCCTCCTCCCTCCACTCTCCGGGTTCTCTCTGTGCCCAGGACAAGTGGCCTGGTGGCAGTGAGGGCAGCAGCTCCCCAGCAAAGGGGCTGGGACGTCTCCAAGCCGTGCCACTGGCAGCACAGCACCATGGGGGCATGGGGACCCCATTGCCCTGTGCTGCCCAGGGGGCTGCAGCTCCTCGGGGACGTCCCGAAGGGGCTGCAAGGGTAGAGGACGGCAGTGCCCCAGGCAACAGCCCCGAGCCCAGAGAGCTTGGCACCCTGTGCGCCAGCCCCACCACCCACCGCCACCCCTGTCTCCGCACCCCCCTCCCCAGCTGCAGCCGTGTGGTGTAGGAGCTGCCTTGCGCTCTGGATGGAGACACCCCATGCAGCCCTGTCTCCCTTTCCCGGTGTCTCAGCTCCAATTAGCGAGGCCCCTATTAATTTTTTCTGCTCAGCCACTCACGTCAGTGTCAAACCGGCAGTGTGGGGTGCAGGAGGGAGCCCGAGCCGCCGGGAGCAGCAGAGGGGAGACGAGGCTCCAGGATGAGTCCATTAACGAGTCCTGGCTGCATCGGGGACAAGCCCTGGCGTGGCAACAAGCGCCCAGAGAGTGAAAGCTCCCATCTGGCTCCAGCTCCGTCCTCCCCGGGTGTTTGGAGAGGATTTGGGAGCCCACAGGGTGAGGCCAGGACACCCGAGACCCCCTCGATCCCCCCCCTCACGGGCCCTTGGAGATTGCCTGGAGCAGGAGGTTAATGATGCATCCAGACTGAGCCGACCTTTCCACCTTTCCACCTTTCAGCTTCACCTGCGGCACCCTTTTCCCTGCCATTATCTGCATGGATGCCTGTGGATTTAATTTCCATATTCATGGTGTTTTAATGACCCTGTAATATCTTTATGTTCTGCAATTAAATGTGGAATCTTTTTTTCCCTTCTGCAGATTAGCATCTGCATAGGATCATTTGTGGCATTTGAGCAGAGGAAGGGAAGGCTGTGCAGGAGGGAGACAGGGTTAATTAAACTTCAGAGATCAGCAGGGTCCACTGCCGAATGTCCTTCTTGCCAGTGGCACCAGTGGAGGGTGGGGAGGGAACAGCTCTGTGCTGCCTTACCGCTGGGATGGCCGGGCCGCCCTTGATGGCAGCTCCCGTGGGTGGTGGAGCGGCTCTAAGTCATGTGAGCGCGCACAAGCACACGTAGACATGCATGCACACATGGGTCAATATCTGCATCGAGATCCCTGCCAAGCTGTGCAAACCATGACTTAACTGCTGCTGGCGTCACCCCGGTGCAGAGGGTCCCGTTCCGCATGCCACCCCCATGGGACCCTTCTCTAGCTTGTCTTGCGAGGCTGCACCACGCAGCGCGCCATCTGTCCATCGCCCAGCACTCAAAGGCAGGCAGGCGGACAGACAGACAGACAGACAGATGGCAGGGGGTGGAGAGGTGTCCCTGAGCAGGGCAGGGAGCCGGGGGCAGCCAGGGGCACGTGGGGGGCTGGGTGTGCTCCCCCATGCTCCCCAGCCCCACAGCCCCAGCCAGCCTGACATCAGGGCTCCAAGGAGGAGCCACGAGAGCTCCTATCGCTCCATCTCCATTCCCCGGAGCTAATGGGCATCTCTGCCGCCTGCACCATCCCCCTCCCTGTGGTGGCAGTGGGACGGTAATTGGGTTTCAGCCCTGCAAGATGGATGGGGCTGGGTGAGAGCGGAGCAGGGAGGAAGAGGAGGATGCAGAGGCAGCTCTGAGCAGGACAGAACCCCCTTGCTCTCCATCCACCTCCTGCTCCTCTGCTCAGCCGTGGGATGCCACCAGTCCCAGTCTGGCCCCAGACCTCGTCAGAGGCATTTCACATCACCCGTGGGGGGTGGCTGGGGATGGGCAGCTCCCAGCAGCACGGCCTGGCCATGGGCATCTCGGGGGAGCAGAGCTGGGGTTGTGTCCCGGGGGTCTCAGCTCCTCCCTGACGGAGGACGGTGAGGGCAGGCGGCCCCAGTGCGCTCCATGGCTTTGTGTTGCGCCTCGCAGCCTCCCCCTCCTTCTCCCTTGGTCCTTTTGAAGCTGCAGCTGTGAACAAGATGTTTGCAAGGGTGAGGCGCAGGAGCGGCGTGTTTGGCACATTGAATAAAGATGGGGCTGAAAAACACCTTCTCATGTGGCTGTTTGATGTGAAGGGCAGCGCTGAATTCATTAGGAGCGCTGCCAGGCACGCTCTGCCATGGGAGCCGCAGCCGGTGCCCGGGCGGCTGGAGCAACAGGCGCTGACGTGCCCCCCGCGCGCCAGCACCCACCTACCCGTGGCCACGCTGGCGCAGGGCGGCCGTGCCAAGGCACACGTGGCCCAGTGGGGCCCGAGAGGTGGGCAGTCGTACCGGCAGCCCCACGTGCCCCACCAAACCGCAGCGGAGCCGGCTCCGTCTCTGCGGACACACAGCCATGGTGAACGCAGCCTGCGAAGACCCAGCAGATAACCCACGCGTGCCAGGGCCATCGTCCACCCCCCGGCCCCCCCCAGCCCGCCGGGGGCCCTCACGCTCCCCTGAGCTGCTGGGGGCAGAGGGGGGCTGGATGCAAGATGTGCGCCAGAACGGGGGGCGCAGGGTGGAGGGCCGGCCACGGGAGAGGTGCGGGATGGCAGCCCCGCTCCCTTCTAGTGCTGCCGCCACTGCATCCCGCTGCTCCGGAAGGATGCAGCGTTCCATCATCCTGCAAGGCTGACAGACACCAGGATTAATGAGTTCCTCATCAGCGCTGCTTCATTTAGCTCCCTCCTGGAGTCACCAGCTCGGGGTGGCACACACACAGCCCCCCAGGCAGCTCCCTTGGCCACGGGGCAAGGGGGGGTGTCTGTCTGCAGGGGGGTGTGCGGCGGGCACCCAGGAACACGTGTTGCATGCGCAGGTACACACGTGTGTGCGCGGGCCGAGAGCTGGCACAGACAGGACCAAGGCTGGGAGGGGGTCAAGTTCCCCAGCTGGGTGGGGGGGGGTTGCCGGGGCCACACTGCCCCATGGCACAGGGGACACAGGGACCCACATCCAGGCAAGACAGGCCTCCACGCATCCCTCATCAAGGCTGGAGAAACCACCTGCTTTTAATTACTCGACACCAGCACAAAACACTTGGAGACCATCACCTGCTGATTACAGCTTTTTAATTCTGTGATGAGCCCCCAGCACTGAGGGGTTGCTCCGGTGAGTGGGTGGGGTGGGGCAGGGCAGCCCAGGATGGGGGCACTGCAGAACTTTTTTAAGGCCCTTATGCCAGGGACGACTTCTCTGCTGTGCCCAGGTATCGGCTGGAACTGGGCAGAAGGATCAGAGGGATGCAGGCAGCCCTGTCCCTGTGTCTCCCCAGGCTGGGGCTTCATCTGCTCTTTGCAAAGGTAGGATGAAATGCTGCAGGGCATGAGGGATAAGCCAGGAGGACTTTATACTGTTTTGTCCTTGTTGGCATGATCTGCATTTCTTATCAGGCTTGTCCCTTACTGCTTTTCTTCAGAACAGTTTTGGGTCGGATTCTGCTCACCAGAGAGGATCCAGGGCTGTGCCTTTGGCTGTAGGGAAGTGATTCCGGTACGAGTGAAATCAAAGCAGGGATTTTGGTGACTGTGGATGCTGCTGCATCCATCTGTGTACGCACTAGCATGTTTCTTCTCTGTTTTTCTTTGCAGGCAGCTGTTATAGTTGTTACTTACACGGCGCTTCAGTGCAGGCAATTAGGTAGGGAAGTTATGGGACAGGAACTCACCTGCACCATATATTTCAAATACAAGGACTTCACTGGATGCAGGATCAATCCCACTGGCACCAAAGCAAAGGGTCTGTCGGGGAGGGTGAAGTCTGGGAAGGCCAAGAGACTGGTGCATGATACGGCAGTGAGCTGATGGCGTGTCCCTCTGCTGTTGCAGGAGAGGCTTTGAGCGGCTTTGCTGTTCCCTGTGGCTCTAACCCTGGCTGTTACCGCACCAATGGAGGGTGCTGGGAAAAACAAAACATGCCTTTTATGCTCTCCTGGTATTGGCCTTTTCAGACAGTCGACATCCGGAAAGGATTTACCATCCCATGGCTGGTTTATTTAGCAGACCATGCCGATGTGAAGGCTGCATAACTGCAAACCCTTGACTTTGCTGTTCGAACTGCTGTCAAGTTACATCTTCCTGCCTGCACCTGCGATACTGTCCTATATTCCAGCACACGGGATGGCAGCCTGGTATTACCTGACTTGCAGGACTAATCTCTAGTGTGCAAGCCCGGCAGCTGCACCAAATTTCCCACTCCCATGGCAACATCATAAAATCAATAGTTTGTCAAGAGGGCATTGAAGGTGAATTTAGAAAGTTATGGATTGGTGCAGGAGGGAGGGAAGAGAGAGTACTGTCTGTTCGGGATGTGAATGCAGGCATGATAGTTCCAGAAGCTGTGAGCGGTGAGACCCTGGCCTCGCCTGGGAGGTCTCTGCTCTGGACATCGTCTTTCCAAGACCTCGTAACTGTTGGAAAGACAAATTTTTGAATTGGACCAGGCTGCTGTGACAGGGCTGTGGTATCATCAGCTCTGAGAAGGATAAGAGCAGTAATAACTGGATTGAACATTCCAGGGATATTCCCCATAGGAAGCTCATCACTGCATTGCAATTAAGAGCAAATGTCTACCCAGCAAGAGAATTGTCAGCACGGGGTCAGCAGGAATACCCAGTTAAGACCCGTCAGCGCTGTCAGGCTGAGAGTGAGACTTGCGTGCTTCGTATCGGGTGCTGCCCTGAGGTGCAAGATGGCAGGATCAAAAGGCATCAAGTGTGTGCTCCACGGGCTGGGGAAGCGCAAAAGCGAGAATGGTCCGTGTTTCATGAGTTACTCCTATGGGGCCACTGAGATGAGCTCCGAAAGCCTGGCCTAACACTTGTGAAGGGTTCTCAGGCACTGGCGGCTGATAAGACCATCAGGTACAAAAGTATCTACTTACATCTGTAGATATTGCACGTATATTTGTGAGCCCTGAAGAGACATTATATAATATTTTGACTGTAAATAAACTACACACTGCCTGAACTAACCTGGAAAAGGACGGTGTAAATTGTATGTGTTCAGTAAATAGCTGACCGCACTG
This sequence comes from Chionis minor, assembly GCA_013398295.1. Taxonomy (NCBI): domain Eukaryota; kingdom Metazoa; phylum Chordata; class Aves; order Charadriiformes; family Chionidae; genus Chionis; species Chionis minor. Next base: position 32,283 of record VZSF01009490.1, on the reverse strand, counting down.
ATGGATCCTGAGAAGCCAGCACGTTTTAGAAGTATAAATACTTGTCTGAAAACCTAAACTAGTATGTTATTTGCGAGTAGCATAGCTCCATCTAGCATTCATGAAAACTGAGGCTTCTCTAAAGCTTAATTCGTAACTACTTTAAGTGTTAAAAACTGTTCTTCTGTCTGTTAACAGCCACAACCAACAGGAAACCAAGTGCTTCTTTATAGTCAAAGCTTACACACAGAGCTCTATTGCCGCCTCTGCACTTAGACCATCCTTCACTCCACAGATGCCTGCCTTATGGCAGGACGCATCCAGACACAAACCTCTCCTTTCCCTGTCAGGGGTCAGTCCTCTCCCAATACTGATATAATTTTTTTCCTATCAAAATTGCTTTTTGAACCCATGTAAACATTTTTATATCTACAACTCCTTGTAGCTAAACACCCCATTGCTGAACTGTATTAAGTGATAAAGCATTTGTTGTTTGTCTCGGGGCTGTAAAGCTTTTCCAAGAAGAGGCATTGCTTACCAGGTAGAGGAGAGAAAGGAGGGCAAGACCTAAGTCACCCCCAGTTTTGGAGCCAAACTGACCCTGGATTTGGCCAAAGCCACTTCACCCTTCTATGTTTTGTTGTCTTTGTCCACAGAGCAGGGATTTTAAAACAGGATGCCATTGGAGTGTTGTGACTAATCACGTGCAAACACCCAGAGAGTCTAAGCCACCCTGTATTCCAATGTCCTTCAAGTTTTTTAAAGGCCTTTGAAAGTTTCAAAACACTGAATGTCAGGTGCTAAAATCTCTGACATACTGTGTTGACGTGGGGCTGCCTTTGTTCACATGCTAACAGGCTGTGTGCTGTCCTCAGAGTCTGGTGGTGGCTGCAGGATGGAGATCGCTGCATCTGGTAATTCTGAGGGCAGAAATTAATGTACTAGGCAATGGAAGTCTCTACTGAAAAGTGTTTCACTACTCCCTCTGGGAAGCGCAGCTGCTTGGAGAGACTCTGCCTGGCAGTTGTCACTGCAATCATTAAATGGAGCAGCAGAAGTTGGCATGAATGCTGCTCCGGGTCAGTAGAGCTGAGCTCCTGGCACCGCACTCAAATAATGAGTAGAGCTGGGCAATTGTCATGAAGACTTAAACTTGCTGCAATGAGTCCTTCCCTCCAAATGTTTGGGAGAGAGTAGCTTGCTTTGCGAGGCCAAGGGAAAACTGGTATCAAAGTGTGGCCAGGAGTTCACACTAAAGCTGACCCTGCGCAGCCTGCGGGTTTGGGCGCCACGCGCTCGTGGGGTGGGCACAGCGGTTTGTGCGTAACCCGTCCCATGGGCTGCCTGAACTGCCTCCCAGCGCAGGCTGGACAGGCAGCAGACCAGCAAAATGCCTTGACCCCAAATCCAGGCCTTTCTGCTTTTTGTGCTGACAGAACACCTGGACGCGCTGTTGGGAGCAAGGCAGAAAGCAGCAGTTTTTGTAGAAATGTCTTGGAAAGTTAGAGACAAGGTTACTTTTTTAGTTGAATAAACAGCATCTGCAATTTGCTCGTCCTTTGAGACAGATCTGTGCGAGGAAATAAAGGCCTGTTCAAGTGCTCTGGTTCTTAGCTCAAGGGCCACCACCACTTCAGAAGCACTTGATAACACTTTGCTTCCTGAGCTCAAAAGCGTGAGCAAAACCCGACGCAGAGCAAATTGCCAGGGTGCTGGGTGCGGAGGCTGCTCCTAACACCTGAGCACTACGAAAGCCTGCACGGACACGGCTCTGTGGCGGCATCGCTGCTGTCAGAGGTGGATCCGGTCGCAGCCTGAGAGGCGTCAGCTTGAGCTGAACGATGGTTTACTGGACTTGACGACACCAAGCTGAGTGGTGCCGTTGGCGTGCCTGAGGGACGGGATGCCATCCAGAGGGACCTGAACAATCTGGAGGAATGGGGTCGAAACCTCATCTGAGCTTCATGAGATTGAAAAAGGTCAAGTGCAGGGTCCCACACCTGGGTTGGGGCAATCCCCACTATCAGCACAGGCTGGGGGGTGAAGGGACTGAGAGCAGCCCTGCCAAGAAGGACTTGGGGGTGCTGGGCGATGAAAAGCTGGACACGAGCTGGCAATGCGCACTCTCAGCCCAGAAGGCCAACCGTATCCTGGCCTGCATCAAAAGACGTGTGGCCAGCTGGTCAAGGGAGGTGATTCTGCCCTTCTGCTCCGCTACGGTGAGACCCCACCTGCAGCACTGCATCCAGCTCTGGAGCCCTCAGCACGGGAAAGACATGGACCTGTTGGAGCAGGTCCAGAGGAGGCCACAAAAATGATCAAAGGGATGGAACACACCTCCTGTGAGGACTGACTGAGAGTGTTGGGGGTGTTCAGCCGAGAGGAGAGAAGGCTCCAGGAAGACCTTATTGCGGCCTTTCAGTACTTGAAGGGGGCTTATAAGAACGGTGGGTATAGACTTTTTAGCAGGCCCTGTTGCGACAGGACAAGGGGGAATGGCTCTAAATGAAAAGAAAGTAGATTTAGACTAGATATAAGGAAGAATTTCTTTCCACAATGAAGGTGGTGAGACACTCTCACAGGTTGCCCAGAGAGGTGGGAGATGCCTCATCCCTGGAAACATTCAAGGCCAGGTGGGATGGGGCTCTGAGCAACCTGGTCTAGTTGGAGATGTCCCTGCTTGTGGCAGGGGCTTGGACTTAGATGGCCTTCAAAGGTCCCTTCCAACCCAACCACTCTGTGACTCTGTGATCGATCACATGGTGAGATCTGGTGCTGAATGCGGCTCTGCGTCCTGCAGTTGGCAGTTTATTAATGCGCACCTTGGGGAAAGCGCTGGCCCACTGGCTGCTACTTTGGGTTCCTGAGGGATGGAAGGGTCCTCTGGCAGGGCTGTTGTCCTGGTTTCAGTGGGGACAGAGTTGGTTTTTTTTTTCCTAGTAGCTGCTGTATTTTGGATTTAGTATGAGAATAATGTTGACAACACGTATTGTTCCGGTTGTTGCTAAGTAATGTTTGTGTGAAGGCAAAGACTCCTCCAACCTCCCGCAGAAGCTGGGAGGGAGCACAGGCGGTGCACGCTGGCCACAGCAATACTCCATACCGCAGACACCGAGCTCAGCTCATAAACGGGGGCCGGCTGGGGGGCAGGGATCCGCCATCACCGCTTGGGACAGGCTGGGCAAGCTGTCATCGCATGGTGAGCAACTGCATTTGCATCTCTTTATTTTGTATATTCTTTCACCATTTTTCTCTCCCCCATTACTGTTCTACTGAGCTCTCTTCATCTCAACCCACAAGTTTTTTCTCTCCCTCTTCTCCCCCCCCCAACAGGGGTGGGGTGGGGGGCAGTGAGTGACCGGCCGCACGGTGCTCGTTGCCTGCTGGGGTTAAACCCCGACATGCTCCTTCCACCGCTCGGGGCGAGCAGGGCCCGCGTTGCCACCGCTCGGGGCGAGCAGGGCCCGCGTTGCCGCCGCTCGGCGAGAGCCGCTCCGCGTTTGCTTCCCGCAGGGTCGATTGGCGGGGCCGCCGGTGGCGGAGGAGAGGCCTCGCCTCCGCCGCGGGCCTCGCCGCCACTGGCGCCCCCTGACCCCGGCCCCGCCCTCGCGGCGCTGCAGCCAATGAGCGGCTGCCGCCGCATCCGGGGCTCGCACACCCCTCAC
>VZSF01009490.1:7865-28593 GCA_013398295.1 Chionis minor | reverse complement strand
TGCCCGTGGCCAGGCGTCCGGGAGAGGGTCCCCGGTGGGCTCCCGGGAGAAGCGCTTAGAGGGGGTTTGGGCCGGGGGACCCGCCAGAGCGGCCGGGGGGCGGCGGGCGGGACTGCCGGGGTGGAGCGCGGCCGCCGTGCCTGGGCCTGTGGCCCGGCGAGGGATGGTTCCTCTGGGGGGCTGGTGGAAAGGCGCGGCGGCCAAGAGCGAAGCGGGAGCCCCCGAGGCTTTGGCACAGCAGGGTCCGACAGCGTCGGGGTCGCTGGGGACCCGGGGTCAGAGGGGTGTGGAGCTGCTGCAAAGGGGCTCGCAAAGACTGGAGGTAAGCAACAGGGCCTGAGCAGTGGGTGAACACGGAGTTTGGGAGAGTGGGAATGGCAGAGGTGTGGGGAGGGTGGTGGGAACGGTTCAGCGGGGTGGCTGGGACTGGGAGAACCGGCCCACTGAGGGAGCGGTGGGCGCAGGGGGGTTGTGCTCCAGTGCTGGATGGGAATACCCCTGCTGTCTCTCCCGTTGCGACACTATGTCTGTCTTGGTGCATTGTGCCGAAACATTAGTGCCATCGTTCCACCAGACTTACGGTTGGCGATGCCATTCCTTGTCGGATCTTGACACATCCTTGAAATATCCCCGTCCTGTCATAATGATTGTTGTGGCACATCTGCACTTCATTTCCATCACAAGATCCTTGTGGTGACCATGTCCTGGGAAAAGGATGCTGGGGAGACATCAAGGTAACTAGCTGCACTGTCGCAGGATCTCAGAACACCACTAGCTGAGACAGCTTCTGTTCAATGGCAGGGCTTAGTTTTCAGGGGATTTCAGTATTTTGCTTGAGGTAGGTGCCGTCTGGCCTGCCTGACATCCCATCCAGAATGGTTTTGTCTTGGCTGCTACCTTTGGAGGAGCACGAAGGGCGCTGCATTCCTCTGTGCAGAAACATTACTTTGGCACACTGTTGGGTTGATGTGATGTGCTGAAGTGCCACCCTGGCACGCTGCGCCATGTTGCCATTGTGCATGCAGGTCTCTGTCTTGGGGAGATCCAGGAGCTGCCACTGTCTTGCAGAAGATGTTTGCCATCCAGAGGGACACGGACAGGCTTGAGAAGTGGGCCTGTGCAAACTTTGTGACGTTCAACAAGGCCAAGTGCAAGGTCCTGCACGTGGGTCTGGACAATACCAAACGCAAATACAGGCTGAGTGGAGGGTCGGTTGAGAGCAGCCCTGAGGAGAAGGACTTGGGGGTGTTGGTGATGAGCTGGCAATGTGTGCTGGCAGCCCAGAAAGCCAAATGCAAAAGAAGCATGGCCAGCAGGTCCAGGAACGTGATTCTGCCCCTTTAGTCCGCTCTGGTGAGACCCCTGCAGTGCTGCGTCCAGCTCCAGAGCCCTCAGCACAGGAAGGACGTGGACCTGTTGGAGCGGGGCCAGAGGAAGCCACGAAGATGCTGGGAGGGCTGGAGCCCCTCTGCTGGGAGGACAGGCTGGGAGAGTTGGGGTTGTCCAGCCTGGAGAAGAGAAGGCTCTGGGGAGACCTTAGATCCCCTTCCAGTCCCTAAAGGGACTCCAGGAAAGCTGGGCAGGGACTCTGGATCAGGGAGTGGAGCCATAGATTGAGGGCAAACAGATTTAAACTGGAAGAGGGTAGATTTAGATTAGATATTAGGAAGAAATTCTTTTCTCTCATGGTGGTAAGGCACTGACCGGGGTTGCCCAGAGAAGTGGCTGCCCCATCCCTGGAGGTGTTCAAGGCCAAGTTGGATGGGGCTTTGAGCAACCTGGTCTAGTGGGAGGTGTCCCTGCCCAGGGCAGGGGGTTGGAAGGGACCTTAAAGGTCAGCTAGTTCCAACTCTAACCATTCTATGAACTGCGCTATTCTTTGTGCCTGAGAAGCAGAGAGGAGTGGAAGGAAAGCAGCTGCTGGGAAACTTAAAGCAAGGTTAAAGGAATTTAATCTCCCATTGTTTTTCCCCACAATTAAATGGCCTATGGATGTAGGAGCCATTTTCCAGCATCATGCTGCACTGTCAAAATAAATGGAGTTCACCACTGTGACCTTTCATGGTGACCAAAACTGTCACCGGCAGTAGGAGCTTCTACACCTTGGCCAAGAAGCGATCTTCATCTGGAGATATCTCATAGTGCCTCGGTGTTGCTGATGTCTTTCTGATGGATGTCATGCTGTTGCATTTTCTGCCTCCCATGTGGCATTTGGATTTGGAGTGACAGAGTACAGCTACCTCACCTTCAAATGAAATAACTCCACATCACATGGCATCGGCAGTCAGTGTAATCAGGAATATTCTCTGTCATCATTTACATACTTAAGCCAGCCTGTCTTTCTCCCCTACTTCTTTGACTTTGACTCTTGTTTCTGTGGTCTTCTGGAATTGTAAATAATCTGATGGACCATTCAGTTTCACACATGTTTAAACTTGGGTGTAGAATGGGAAGTTTGCTTTGTCTGTCACTTGTTTCTTCTTCTCTCAGCCCAAATGCAGCAGTGCTGGTTATTTTATGGCGATTCCAGCTCACAGCAGTTCCCACTTGCTCTAATGCTACATTATTGCTTTGGGGAAATAAACTCATGATTAGTTACTGAATTGTCATCCTGTCGTACTGACTATTACTCTTCATTTCGGCACCTGATCATTAATGTAAGATCTCATCATTCCTGAAGTATTCTTGACATCTTTTCAAGCCAGCCCATGCACTGCTAACAGTTTCAGTCTTTGTTTTCACAATCCTTTGCATGCAGCTCCTTATTGATCCCCATGCGAAGGAGGCACAGTCGATACACAGATTATTGTCTCAGGAAGGAGAGTTCTGCAGATCGCTCAAGACTAGAGGGAGTAAGTGTAGACCTCACGCTTATCCTTTTCATGAAACCGGGTTGTTTGCTTGGAAGGATTTATCCCAGATGGTTTTGTACTTGGTCACATTCCAGCAAGGCACAACAAAGGGGCATTGATACTTTCCTGAGTTACGAAGCTGCTTACCAGTATGACCATCCTCAAAATGGAGGCTGTCTGAATCCTTTCTGTCCCCTTCTCCTTTCATTGTCCCATAAACTCCTCCCTTTTCTTTTAGTGCGCGCGGTCACTGGGCTCTGCCTGCAGCCTGACAAAGTGGTCTCCAGTGGGGTTATCTTGCTGCTAATAATCAGACACTTGGGGATGGTGAACTGCAGCGCACAGCGTGCACTCCAGTAGACTAGAGGCATCCTCTTTTCACCAGTCCTGGTAGAGGAAGGAGTGAAAATTCCACAGGTGCTTCACAGATCCTTTCCCTTCCTCCCTCTCAGTCCTCCTCTCGTATGGCAGTATCTTCTGCTGTCTTCCAGGCCAACCATTATATTTGTGGCGATTATACCTGGAAAATAGCTCGCTCTCTCGTTATTATGGAATTTGCAATATATCTGTTAACCTGAAGTCACTAACTCAGAAGCCAAAGTCTGGGGTGGCTTTTTTGGTATATACTTTGCTTTGTTGTTAGAGGATGAATTTCAATGGGACGCTGCACTATGTTTTCTTAAATAAGTCTTAAGAACCTTGTACTGAAGCATTGTAGTTGTCCTGGCTCCCACTGAGTGTGGTGCACAGCTGAGATTATTAATGGCTGAGTATCATAAAAAGATGTCATTGGTGACTGGGGGACTGATGCTATGATTTTCTTCCGCAGTCGGATGCTCTCAGTCACCCAAAGGCATTGGTTAATTACCTGCTTGCTCCCTACCTAGGCTGAACTTGATGAACAGCATTTCCATGTACAGCAGCCCAAGGAGCAGCAGATGTTCTGGGTTGTTTTCCAGGCCTCAGCCCATACTGCTGCCTGAACTTCTGACCGAGCACTGAATGCCAGAAAGCAGGTGCCTGTTCTCGGTGTCTACCTGTCTCATCCTTTCCCACCTCGCCTGTGCCACTCGCAGTCCTACCAGACTCCTTCACTGCCTGCTGAGCTCTAAATTTCTTTGCTCACCCCTCTGAGCCTTCTGGATGTGATGAGGCATTAGGGAGAAGCCAGCATACTGTGGCCAGCTGCTTCCAATTGCCTCTCCAAAGAGTGGGTCAGTTCATAAAAATGCTGTGTTCAAACAAGCATGATGTGTGTATCTAGAATAATGGCTTAGGGTCAAAATCCTTCTTTCACGTGAAATTGTAAGTCATAAGGATCTGAGGTCTTATACTGATGAGAGGATAAATAATTGTTGGAGTGCTGAAGATAAAAAAGATAAAATAGAAACACAGCCATATGCAGCTAGAGACTGAGGGGAAGGTGATGAATCCAGAGGAGAGGAGGCCTGGAAGAGCTGCTCAATACACTTCACTAGAGCTCTTTTTGCACAGCGCAGTTTCTAATGCTACCCTGTGTGGGTTTTGTTAACTTTTGCTTTGAAATTAAATTAATTGCATTTGCTGGTGGGGTTAAGTGGCTGGAGGTGTGTTAACGTTTTTAAGAAGAGATGTCTCAGCCATATTTTCTCTTTTCTTGAAGGCCTCGGTTGGCAGGCAGAGTCCGAGGGTGGTGCCGTACCCAGCCCACAGTCTATGTCCTGGAGAGCCTGGCCTTCAGAGTGCAGCAGGTAGACGCACTTTAAGTATGCTTCTGTTTGTTGGTCTGGTTTCCAGAGGAAACAAGGCTCCTGTGATCAGCCTGTCTGTTCCCTTCTCCTTCCAACATCTTTTGAACCTGTTGGTTGATTCCCATGCTGTTTGACAGAGGAGGAAAGTCTTAAAGATGCAAAGCTCCTACAAGTGTCCATTTGCCTGTTCTTGCAATAAGAGGTAATTATCCTAAAAATGCCTCAGGCGAAGGAAAGGCTGCAGTATGCATTCACATGTTATGACATTAGCAAATCCAGTCAGGAGAGGCACACAAATACTCAGAAAACCTTCAGATTCAGCTTTCAGTCAGTTGTGAGACTTGAATTTGCAGAGAACCAGGCTTTGCAATTTAGCGCTCAGGGAGTGACTTTTGAATTTTGTTCCCCAGACCCTCTCACTCCTGTCTACCTAATCTCTTCCTCTGGCTTATCATGGCTGCACACACAAGATGGGGTCATCCCAAGCTTGCTTTCATCCGAAGATTTGGTCCAGGGTGGTGCTAGTATCCCAACTTCTTCTAATCCCTGCAGTTGTGTCAATGGGCTCAGCTGATCATCGATTGAACCTGGCAGAGATACTTTCACAGAACTATGGTGTACGGGAAGAAAGGGAAGAAGAAGATGAGACTCAGGAGAAGCAGAAATCTTTAGAAGAGCTGGAGAAGAGTATCAGTGCCTCTCAGGTAAAGGCAGCAAGGGAGGGGAAGGGAAATGAAGTGCTGGGTTTTCTTGTTTGCTTTGACAGTACTGGTACCGAAGAGCTTTGTAAGACACTCTGATTGCTTGCTCAGCTGGCAATGTGCTGTGTTTAGGTCCACCCATCAATTTGTCTTGTGTTTGAATTTGGATAGGAAGGAATTGGTTGACAACAGGTAACAGCAGTAAGTTTTGGAGTCTTCCTCTGCCAAGTAGCCACTCTGATGAGGTGGTCTTCGCTCGCTTTGCCGAAGAGCCATCAGCTGTTGGGTGTATGTGTGTTTTACGGTGGAGGAACTACAAAGATGAGGTGATGTAGTCCTCCTGTGGGTGGTCCCACGGAGGCCTCGGTGGAACACAAAGCGTGTTCTTGATGACAGAGGCAGTCAGGCAGTCTTTTCAGGTCAGGCACAAGACTAATACAGAGATTTGCTTCTTCCCTTCCTCAGTATAAGTACAGTTCTGCCTTCTGGCATCTGTTCACCAGCATGAAATCTAGTATGAAAAAATAAGTGTATTTTAAAAATGTGCTTGACTGTAGTGATTTGGGGTAAAAGTTCCTGGCTTCTTCATACCTTTGAGAAGAACAGGTTATGGGGGGTCCTGATAGACTGTGCCTCCTTCATTATGCAGCATTACCCAAGGCAGTTCAGAGCCCCCAGACGAGCAGAGTTGCCTTGACTGCCTCTGCATATCTCTGTGTTCACTACAGCTGGTGTTGTACTCGGTGATTGTTCCATTCCTGATGAAGCTTTGTCCTCCTCTCGCTCAGAGCAGTGAAATGCCATTTGAGGAGCTACTTGCACTTTATGGCTATGAGGCATCTGATCCCATCTCGGAGCAAGACAGTGAGAGCAATGATATTACTCCAACCCTCCCAGATATGACTCTGGATAAGGTAAGAGCAGCTGTCTGCTTGGGTGTATGCTGTTAGTCTGTGCTGTAGGTTACTGTGCTGTCTTGGAGCTCGAGATGTCTAGTAGCTCTTTTCAGGTGGGATTTGAGTAATGTCAGGGGAAGGGGCCTGCCTAGTTCTGGTGTTCCAGTGAGGAATGCCAGCTGCAGAAATGTGAATGCAAAGAGCTTAGAGGAGATCAGAGAAAGGAAAACTGTTTTAAAAAGAACACTGTAAAGACTCTTTATGGAACTTGGGTTACGAGTCTTTGCACATAGATGTGGATCTGTGGAGAGTCAGAGAATGTGAAGTTATGGCTCCTCCTGTACTAGCTAAAGTCTTTAGAAAGCTTCCCCCCGCCCCCCCTTGCAGGATCTTTGAGATATTTGCTGTAAGTGGAGCTCTACAGAAAGGGCTACTTGCTCATCTTCTCTCTGGCTTCCATAGGAGCCACTCTTGACACTTGTGAAAGTGCTTCTAGGGAAGATAATCTAGGGGTGGTGGGGAGCGCGAGAGGAAATCTCTCTTTGGAGACGTTATGGGAGCATGAGGAGATTTGTGGATGTGGCCACCTTTGGCCAGAAATGCTTTACTGTAGGCCTCATCCCCCCTGCCGCCCCCCCCCCCCATATACTTATTTTTTAATTTAAAAATATTTTTCACTTTCTTGTTGTTGTTAAAAGGAACAAATAGCGAAGGATTTGCTTTCAGGGGAAGAAGAGGAGGAGACACAGTCTTCAGCTGATGATCTGACTCCATCCGTCACATCCCATGATGCATCAGACCTATTCCCAAACCAGCCTGGCTGTATGTGCTGCTAATTTCTAAGTAATTGTTTTTTATTGTGCAGGGTAGGACAAAAATGTTTTTCTTTATTTCGTCACTTAGTTTCCTGACATCAGTTTTACCACATTCCTTCTGGGGGCTGCAAATAAACCTGATTGCCAGTGGGGTTACCAAGCGTTGGTTATGACATGATAGAGCAGAGATGAGCAGTGGGATGAGGGAAGAATTGCCTTTAGCTGTAACTCCTGACATTGAGAAAGCGAGAATTGTTTTGCTACCTGCTGTAATTGCAGTCCGAAAGATCAGTACCTGATCTGACATCTCCAGAAGTGGATAAATTCGGCAGTACTAGTGGTGCGATATATTGTGGCAGTTCCTAAGTACTGGAATACATGGGAAGGCAAAGTGTGCGAGAGACGCAGCATGAAGTGATCTTATTCCTTCTGTTAGCCTGCAGAATGAAGGAGTCTGAGCTTCCCAGGTTGGTTGGGATCACCTATGTGGCAAATGTACAAATTATTTTGTTTAAAAGGAGAAAAATAAAATATGGATAAGCTGTCAATGAGGACCATGCTGAAAGTAACTTTAGGACAGAAAATGAAGGGAAGGAGAGGCAACATAGAGCAGTAGAAAAAAACCAAAACATTTCATGACTACAGATCTTTTCCTTTCCCCCAAAGCAAACAACTTCCTTGTTGATGAAGACAAAGAACCCTGTTCATCTCCATGTGCTTCCTCCATGGCTGAGGATTCAGAGGAGGATTCCATTCCATCCAATGAGTGTAAGAAGGTAAATGATCTGAGTGCATTGGGAAGGGGAGCTAATACAATGTGCCCGAGTCTGAGGAAAGCATGACACCAGAGCACTGTGATATTTCCACAAGAAATTGTATTTATTTTATTTTATTTTGCTTAGTGCCTTGCGTTTTGTGGTAAGGTGCTAGAAATGGCTTACAAGAGGTTTTTTTAATAGGATCATGAAATCTGTATCTGCAATTTTCTGCTTCAGGTATGGAAAATGCTGTTGTGCCTTGGTAAATTAAAACTGCGGCCTGTAGCCCTATAAAGGTGAAATGCTGTGCAATATTCCCAGCAGGATTTACTGGGAAGAAACCATCACACAAAAAAAAGGAGTAGAATTCCAAATTCATCCTGTTTGTGAAGGTTGCAGGAGAGCTGCTGCTTTTTTTTTATCTCCAGCCTTAGCTATTTGCCATATATCTTTAACATTAAAACTATGTAAATGCTGAAGGTTCCCAAAGTATCATCTGGCTGGTAGTAACTTTTTTTAGTTATCCTATAAAATACTTCAGGGTTCCCTAGAAGTAGTAGTGACAATTGGAACTACCGATACATAAATCGGCCTCGTGGTGTCGTAGTCCCTAAATCATGAATTACACCTCAGTGCCTACATGGAGCATTTTCCATTTCAATTTACCCACTTCTCTGTGGTGATATTTCAGGAGATCATGGTTGGACCTCAATACCAAGCTGCTGTTCCCATCCTCCACTTGAGCAGGCATGGTGAAAAAGGTAAGGCAACCTGCTTTGTGTGTCTTGTTTGGATGTAGGGCCACTGGCCTGGGCATCTGGTGAGGCCCAGGTTCACCAGTTCTGCTCTCTATCTCTGGACTTGGCATCTCTTAGCGTTGGCACCAAAATTTAGCGCTACACCTGAGCTACCTTTCAACTAGCCCGTTTGAATAGGGCTAGTAATACAGCTACAGAAGAGAAGCTCGGCAAAAAATGGGTTGGTGTGACAGGTTTGGAGAAGGGGGTCTCAGCTGTAGCCAAAGAGAAGGAATACCCTTCTGGAGATACTCTAATTTATTTTTCTCTGTCTTTCTTAAGTAGCCAGGATTATTTTTATCCAGTACTTCCTGGAGCTGATCAGTTTCCAATGTAATAGGATGTCTGCAGAGTAGACAGAGATGCCTTGATTTGCAGATTGCATCTGATAACTAGTGTGATACCAGCACCAGCTTGTTGAGTTTCTGAAGAAGATAGCTAACAAAAAGCCACGTCTTTAGAAATGACTTGCTTCTTCCCTAGTTCTTCTAGCAGTTTCTGAGCAACTAGACCAGGTTGCTCAGAGCCCCGTCCAACCTGATCTTGAATGTTTCCAGGGATGAGGCATCTCCTGCCTCTCTGGGCAACCTAGGTCAGTGTTTCACCACCCTCAGTGTAAAAAAAAAAAAAAAAAAAAATTTTTCATTATATTTAGTAAAAATNGAGGTAAAGGAAGTATCCAAGGGAAAAAAAAAAAAAAAAAAAAAAAATTCTTCATTATATCTAGTCAAAATCTACCCTCTTTTCGTTTAAAACCATTCCCCCTTGTCCTATAGCAACATGTATGTTTGCATCAGTGTGAAATGAAAGGAAACTGATAGTAGATGCTGATGGGGTTCTTTTATGCCCTGTCTGTAGTGCCTCTGACCTGATTTTAGGGATTCTGCAGGGCAGAAGTGTGGGTTCCTTTGTCTGTGGAAATGAGTAAAGTACAGAGGGTGCTAATGTTTTTATTTGAATAGAAAAATCTTAGTATTTCTGATTATTTTTTTTTATTGCAGAGTTTTTCTTCTTGCTTTCCTCTGTGCTTTTTTTTTTTTTTACTTAAACGTCTCTCTGCGTTGTTGTGTGCCATGTTCTCATGGACTTAGAGCTTTGAAAGCTGAAAGGGGCAAGAATCACTTAGTGGTGCAGTGTGCTCCTGCTATTCTGTGTGGGTGGAGCAGCTCATGGAGGAGCATTGCGAGCTATCGCAGGGGAGGGACAGCGTTGCAGCTGCTTAGGTTTGTGTCTAGGACAGGGAGAGAGTCTTGAGGCTACGCCAGGGTTGTAGCTCAAAGCTGCCTTCGCCTCCCACTCCTTTTGTTTACTGTGTCCTGGAAAAGACACCTTAGAACCTCGGGTTTTTTAGTTGCCAGGGTTAATGAATCAAAGCAACAGTCTTTGAGAACATGGTAACAAAACCTTGTCAACCGACCCTTCTGAAGAAGCGGAAACAAGCCAAGCCTTACTTAGGGCTCTAAAAGAGGTAAAAAGAGTTTTAAGCTTATCTGTCTGCAAAATCGGGAGGGAAAATGCAGTACCTTCACAAAGATGGTTTCTCCTCTAGTGCCAGGTTGGAGTACCAAGCAAAGATTTCCTCCCTCCTTCTGTATCTCCCATGCAGACCCTTTCTCAAAAGCAGCAGAATTCTCTGATTAGCTTATTTCAGTGCTTTTTCTGTTAGCCTATGAGAATGAAGATCAGCTGCTTTGGGACCCAAACATACTCCCTGAGAGAGAGGTTGAAGAGTTCCTATACCGTGCCGTGAAGCGGCGATGGGAGGAGCTGTCAAGCAGCAGCCTGCCGGAAGGAGAGATGGTGAAGGACAATGAACAGGTAAATGCAGGGGCTTCTCGCAGCCCACAGATACTCTAATGGTGCTGGTGTAATGGTGCAACGTTTCCTAAAGCGGTTCTGACTGAGACCCACTTAAAAGAGAAGGAGACCTAACCCTCGTGATCCTCTGTTCCTGCTTCCTGGATAAGTGAGGGTGTGTTTCTCGGCTGCAGTCTCGGGAGGCTGTTCACCCTCCTCTTGGGAAGAGTGGAAAAGGCTGTAGTGGGTAGGACCACAGGCCTGTCTAGCTCAGTACTTTTCTTCAACGCAGTAATAGGTGTTTGTGGAAAGCGTGTGATTGACTGGGCGAGTAGAGAATGGGTACTGTGTTCACTGTATCCTCCCAGTATTCCAAGCTCTCTGAGCTATAGCTTGCAGCAGGAACATCCTTTTGTATCTGTCCTCTATGGCGTTGTCTAATTCTTCTTTGAAGCCAGCAGAAGATCAGACATTTGGCTAAGAAACTTCAGAGCAGTTGTGTTTCCTCTAAGCTAGCCAGGTTAGATTCTCACAGTAAGCCTGCAGGAACGCAGAGGCATACCTGCAAACTGCACAGCTGCTGGTAGAACAGCATCTTTTCAGTCCCATAGTTTGTTACCCAGTGCCTTGAAAAGGGGAATAATCTATGCTGATGGTCAAGCTGGGGTTAATGGCAAAGTGGCTTCTGAGAAAAATAAGTTTTACGAGACCAACGTGAGTCATGAGCAGGTTGGTTTGTGGTGTGTTGCTCAGGTGTGTGCTGCCCGTAATTTTCTTCTGTTTCCTAGGCTTTGTACGAACTGGTTAAATGCAACTTCAATGCAGAAGAGGCACTGCGGAGGTTACGGTTCAATGTGAAGGTTATCAGAGGTGAGAACCCCCCATATTTGTGTTTTGCCCCAAACATCATGGCGCATGTAATTCTAGATTCTGTACATCTCCAACTCCTCTTTCTTTCTGCTATAGATGAGCTTTGTGCCTGGAGTGAGGAAGAATGTAGAAATTTTGAACATGGTTTCAGGGTCCATGGAAAAAACTTTCATCTTATCCAAGCAAACAAGGTAAGGACGCTTACCCCTGCACCCCACTAAGACGAAGGGAAGGAGGCATGTGCCTTTGCACCAGAGGTACGTTTTGAGCCTCGGCTAATGCAGGAAGTTCAGGACTGCTGAGTTCCCATCCCAGGCTTTGTGTTGACTCATGCTAGCAGGTGATGGGCTGTTCACTGCCCTGCTCTGCCTTATTTTCCAGGTGGGAGAAGTCACAAACAACACTGACCTGCATGAGTGATGTCAGTTAATTACTGATTAGCCCTTTCTGGAGTCTCAAAAGTTCTTTCCAAACTCTCAGCCCTTGCAGTACTTCTGTGAATGAGTGAGTTGAGCATGTGGATGTTTTGTAAAGTCCCCTGGGGTCCTCTAGAATGAAAGATGCTGTTGTAGGGAGAGCTGGGCCCCAGGACATATGCTGCTGTGCTGGGAGTTGGCAGAACCAGAGAGTCCAGTTCTACCGCTGATTAATTGTGGGCATGTTGATGCTGGCCAGTGAAAATGGATGCAGGTTTGCTCTCTTGATGTTAAGTGTGCTATTGGAAGCGCAGGAAAGTCCTGCACGAATGTACTGTGTGTGAACCCACACTGGGGTCTGCAAGAACAATTGTGCACTGTGGGAAGTTCCTTCTCTGGCCCGTTACCGCCATGGAAATCTCAGTATGTGCTTCTGTTCTGCAGCATAGATGTGTCCGTAGCAATATAAATTACTGTAATGCACTTCATTTTCTTTGCTGATTAAATGGTAGAATAGTCCTTGCTCCATAAGACATGTCTTGATGCCTGGCTTTCTGACTGTCATGTTTCTCCTCAGGTCCGCACCCGGTCAGTGGGCGAGTGCGTGGAGTATTACTACATGTGGAAAAAATCGGAGCGCTATGACTACTTCACTCAGCAGACTCGTTTAGGAAGGAAGAAGTACGTCCTCCACCCTGGAGCCACGTGCGTGGAATATTCTCACACTAGTAATATTAACCTCCCAGTGAAGATTCCTGCTGCAAAGCACCTGCACTTAAAAGACTGCGCTTTCTGCTGTAGAAGGTTTCTTGGGTGGGAGCATGGAGGGATGCAGTGGATATTCTCAGAACATAAACACTGTTAGTGTGGGGAGAGAAGATAAAGCACTTATTTGCTTGGATGCGGACTTGTGTCAGAAAATAATGTTTTGTTTTGGACAAATGCATCCACAAAAATGAAGGCTAGGGTCAGGGATTCAGAGCTGATCTTAGCAAATAACTCAGTTCAGTGAGGTTTTGTCAAGAGAGCATTTTAAGTTCAAAAATACACTATTTCTGGTGGTTTGGGACCTGAATTAATTTCTTGCCCTGCTGCCACCCTTTGAGGCAAATTCTTCACTCGAAATGTATGCTAATTACAGAAAATACTTTTCAAAAAGGTTGAAACTGAAATATTTTAAAAGGTCAAAATGAAATATTTAAGTTGAATCAATTAGAAACATTAGGTGAAGTATTAAATTACTTTTTTTTTAGTATTATTATTCTGGTGCAAGACAGGAAAATACCTGAAAGCTCAAATCCCTCCAGAGTGGGAAAATATTTTCTCATCACTTGCTCTTTGCTGGCACACTAACATTGGCACATCCCTTTTCAGTTGGTCTATGAAGCTGACTGTTCCCCGAGGTGAGCATTTGACCATTTATTTCATCAGGGAAGGGGCTGAGGATCAGAGAGAGCTGGAGGGCAGAGCTCTTTGTTTTGGAAAGATACAGAGCCCGTTCTAGTTTATCACAGGCTGGTTTTAGCCCCGCTGAGTTAACTGCAGCTGCCTCAGTGCAGAGTCCAGACTGGGCTCTGCAGACCAAGAAGGGATGACCATTCATTCTAATGAGGTCTCTACAGTCCTGTTGCTTTGTTTGTTAATGGGTTTTAATCTGTCACCGTTTTCCCTGCCTGCATCTCTCTGCTTAACAGGTGGTGGCAGTGCTATCTGTCTTTCCCCACAGGGATTACACTGACAATGACTTGGATGGGGGTGAAGCAGAAAACACCAGTCGTTCTCGGAGCTCCCCACCAATTCCCTCTGCAACGAGCTGCCTGGATTCTCACTTTGGTCAAGATCAGCTAGCAATAGAGAGCACAGGTAACTTCCTTTTCTTCTGTCTGCCATGGGGATAACTCGTCTCCCTCGGCAGCACGGATCCTCCTCTGCCTTTCTCCTGTTGCCATTATCCAGCTGCTGTTCGTCTCCCTGCGCCTTGCCAGTGTGCTCAGTTTGCCCTGGGCAGACTTTGGTGTGAGCGAAGGAGACTTGTCTGCCTCTATATTGACCAGTAGCGCCTTTTTTTTGAGTTGTTCCTGCTTTGAGCTTGGAGGGGTGGCCTGGGTCATTCACAAACCTAAAGGATTTGCACTTACTTTGGGCACCTGCGTTAGGTGCTTCCAATGCACTAACACACAGACGCGCTAGACAAAGGCAGCTCCTCCAGAGGCTGATTTAGGGCACCAGAAGTCAGGCTGTACCTGCCAGCTGCTTTCAGAGAGAGCTGGTTGTGAGAAGACTCACGGGGAGCCTGAAATGGGTTCATGCCCTCACCGTCCTACCGCAGATGAAGGCTTTGTGTAGTCGCCTCCCAGGGGCTGTTGGCATGAGGGGATACAATTTAGGATTTGGCTTATCTTGGAGTGTCTCTGTGAGATTTCCTTTGATTTCCATAGAAACACTGATGGCCTCCCATCTGCTGTCTACATCTTGCCTTTCTTCGGTACATGCTGGCAGGAATCTTGGTTGCTATAATAAAGAAACGTTTGTGCCATCAAACAAATACTGTTGTGATTAGGTGGGATTCAACTGGATTCTGGTTTTTTGTATGTTATGGACTCACTCTAGCTTTCTTTCACTTGTTGTCCCCCACTCTTTCTTTCTCCCTGTCTGTCCATCTCCCACGCTTCCCTCCTTTGCGGTGTGCAGATCCCCTGAGCGTGGAGAGCACAGCCTGCAGCCTGGGCAGCATGAGTGAGTCGGGGCAGGGCTATGAGTGCAGTACTCCTTCGGAGACGAATTGTTCCTTCGACCCCACGGAGGAGACGTCCTCGGGCACCATCTCAGCTTCCTGCACACGACATACTGTCAGCCCCTCAGAGTCGGGGCTCTTTGCTTTGCCGCCGGCAGGACCAGGACTAGCAGAGAAGCAGGAGACGTTGCAGAGCTCTGGTGAGACGATAACCATGGACTTCACTCTCCCAGCAGACATTAATGAGGGTTTGCCTTTAATTGCTGGCCCTGTGGATTTGGACAGAGACCCAGAGGCAGTGGTGGCCCCTGCGCAAGTGTCCTTATCGGTCACAGATTTTGGCCTCATTGGCATCGGAGATGTAAATAGTTTTCTGACTGCTCACCAGGCTTGCCCAGCACCTGTGGCTCGGTCAGAGCCTTTGTCACAGTGAAAGTCTCCAGTCACAAACTTGTCGCAGACCCAGCAAGGACTTTGACCTGACCAAGTGAAATCCTGGAACTTCCACTGTTCCACGGGGACAGTTTGGAGCTGTTGGTCAGAATCCATCTTTCCATCCTCCTTGATCCAAGGCTACAATGAAACTAAACACCTTTCTGCTCCCGTGTGTTCTGACACAATCACGCAAAGCTGGTGGCTGGCTTTAGTGAGGGGGGAGGTCTGTCGCCCCCTGTTTCGTTGACCATGTGTCACTCCAGGTGATGCCAGGCTGTTCGGAGCGTCCCTGCCCTTGGGTCAGGGGAAATGTCCCTCGGCCCCAGTGGGACGGTCTGAGAGCAGAGATGCTTTGAGAACAGGGATGTGCCACCGGTACTGCAGGGGCTGGGATGGAGGAAGTAGTCTGGAGCTCCGAGAGTTTAGGAAATCCACAGGGAGCACAGTCCACCCAGGCAGCAGGGCAGTTTGCCTGCAGCGATGGGCACAGTGATGCCAAAGGAAGATGAGGAGTCCTGGCCCTTCACCCGCAGATAGCGTGTTGCAATAGAAGTCATTCTCCCTGTTCCCCTGCAAACAGCTGTCCTGCGCTCCTGAGCTGTGGGCTGTGGCAGGCACGCACCCTGCTGCGCGTGACTTTGTGCCCGCTCTACCACCAGCTGCAGGTGCCTGGTCCAGCCCTTTGGCAGAAGCAGCAGATCTCGGGAAGGAAAACTGTGTGGTGCTGTAGCACTGTGTGCACTTAAGGCCTTCTCGCCTTTCCTTGTGGTGCTGGGCCGTGCAGAAGGTACGCTGGGAGTAAAGGGGGTTTCTAGACCCACAAGGTGACGTTGGCCCTCAGGGTGGTGCAGTGCTGCCGCTTCTGTTACTGCTGGTGAAGGACTTGATCCTTGCTGACTGCTGTGGTATAAGAGGGTAAAATGCAGATGAAAATATCTGTAACTTCCCAGCTCGTTCAAACAATTTGTCAGCTGTGGGAGGAGGAGGTTGCTCAGCTCCCGGGGCACCAAGTCTAGGACACTGGTGCTAGCACAGAGTCCCAGGCAGGAGAGCACACCAGTCCCTGGGCAGCCCTGCCCCATTCTGCGTCACAAAAAAAGCTCTCTGTTTTCTGAGAGGAAAGTATGTCTTTACTGCCGTTAGCAATGTTTTGAGGAGGTGACAGTGGTGGCCCCGCATGGCAGCAAGGTGGCCAGCTGCTGTGCAGAGGGCCACAGTACCATGTTTGTGGGTGTGCTGGAGCCCAGAGCTGCTTTGCTTCCTGGGTGTGTTCCAGGTCTGGCGTTTGCCACTGGTCTAAATCCACATATTCTCATTCCCCTTTTTTCCATGCAGGGAATGCTGTCTGCTGACTTGCTGGGCAAGGCTTTGGTGCAGGCGTTCCTTCCTCCAGCCGTTTTCTGCATTTGGGAAGGGGTCTGGGTTTGAGGTTTTTTGCTTGTTTTGGTAGAGGCCTTCAGGCTGTGATCCTGCAGTTGGTTCTGGTGCCAGTGGATGTGGAAGGTGACTAAAACCATCATCCCGGATCCTCCTTTTACCCAGCCCTGTGAAGTTGCACTCAGCCCTGCAGTAGGAGCACGGAGATGGCATCAGGCAGCTTCACAGGATGACAGGATCAGACCTTGTCTCTCCTCTTCCAAGCCCCAGGCCCATTTTGCGTGCATTAGCAGGGGTTTGCTTTGGTCCCTGGCCAGCTCTGCTGAGAGGTGCTGAGCTCCAGACACACGCAGCTGCCGTGACCAGGCATTGCTTTGTCAACCAGACGTGGTTACTGGAGGTCTCCCCTCCAGCTGCTCCCAGCTGCTGGAAACGGAAAGCAAATACGAGTGCCCGCTCCATAGTGGAACTGCCCAGGCTGTGATTCCCCTTTTCTGGGGGAGAGAGGAAGCTCCTTGGCTGAAAGGAGAAGAGGAGGCAGGGTGAGAGCACGGGCAGCCCTCCCAGGGAGGGCCAGGCCTTGGCATCTCCTCTCCATCAGCCAAGAACATTCTTAGTTTTTCTGAAACCATTTTTCTTTGGTTTGTTTCAAGCCCTAATGATAGGATAGGGGAGGCTGGGGGAGGCAGAAATGTCTCTTATTTATGTTCTTCAGTGTTGTTTACAGATTCGCATGGGGTCTTTCAACATGAGTGTGGCGCTTTTTCCACATAACTTTAAGGGAGAGGGGTGGAAAGGGCTGGGACAGGGAGGGGGAGTCACTGGGGGAGGAGGTTTGGGTTTGTTTTTTTGTTGGGGTTTTCTTTTTCCTTCTTACAAAGCACATTCACTTTGAGCCGCTCCCAATGCTGGACTTTTTCCCCCCTTCCCCCCCCCAGCCCTACACTGTGAAGTGATACTGCCTTGAAGACCCCTCAACGTTATTTATTTAATTAAAAACCTAATTTGAAAGTGAGCCGGAAGCCTGTGGTGTTTTTGAAGACTGAGATGTTGCAGCCCTTTGCCGCATGATGGTGAGAAAAGGAGTCCTTGCCTTTTCTCTCCCACCCTGGGCGAGTGCTCCATTGCACCGTGGGCAGGAACGGGATGCCTGGCACAGTGCTCAGGAAGCTGGTGGCTGCAGATGTTCCTGGTGCCTGAGAGAGAGGATGTCCAGGGCAGGGCGTGTGGCTGAACACTGATCGTGGGTCTGTCCTCAGGGAGGTGTCGGGCCAGGTAGTGACCCTGGAGCCCTGCAGGATTGTGTCCTCCTGTCTTGGGTGCTGCGCGTGCCTGGCAGCACAGCCCTGAGGCCCTGGTGCAGGAGCTGAGCTCGTCCTGCTCTTGAGCACAGCTGCTTCTGCTTGGTGAAGAGCATCTTCATCCCGGAATCAGGGAAGAGCTTGTGCCTCCAGCCTGCCCCGCAGGCATTCCGCATGGCTGGAGCAGGTGTGAGCTGCCCCAGTGTCCTGGGAGGCCTGGGGCTGGGTCTCGGGGTCCCTTCTTTCTCTGGTCCGCCTTAAACCAAGGGTGCCGTCACAGCCTGGGAGGAGGCCTGGCTGCCTTCACCTTCCTGGCTCTGTGTGTGGAGGGGAGGGAGGTGTTCATTGCTTTCACAGGTGCCCTGAGTCCTCTGAAACCCTGGCAGCCTTCGGAGAGCCCATGGCAGTGGGAGGCGGGGGTCCATCCATGTTTCTGGCTTCAGCCAGAAATAACATCCTGGAGGCGAGAGAAATGTTCCTGCTGCAACTGCGTTGTATGTTTCTGCAAGAAGGCTCGTTCCTCACCACAAAGCCCCTCTGTTTTGTCAGAAACCCCTTAAATTCTGTTCCCCAGTTCTTGCCTTCTGTCCCAGGGCCTTGGGGTGGGATGGGGGGCTTCTGTCTCCCTCGCTTGCAGGTGGAAAGTGCCATCTGGAAAACCGCAGGAAAGGGGCAACCCTCTGTTTGGGAGCTCTCCCCGCTCTACATTTCTGGCAGCTCAGCCAGGTAGGACAAACACCCACCTGCAGACCCCAGATGGAGCAGGCAGAGTGTCCTGGCTGCTGCTGGATGGGAGTGGGAGCAGCACACCCCGGCCATCAGCTGCCACTGTGTGGGGCTTCAGCTGTGCAGCCCCCGCTCCCTCCCACAGAGGCTGGGTACGATGGTGGACACAGCCTGAGGGGTGGGAGCGGGTTCCCTGCTTCCTTTGAGGCTCTGTGGAGCAACGGGAAGGGTGGGTGTGCTCAAAACCCTCGCTGGGATCATTGTCCCTCATCTCCTCGCATCCTTTGGAACACCTTTTTTGGCCCCGCGTGACCCAGGTGATGTTTCCATGGGTTGGTCTCAGCAGGACCAACACCCCACCGAAGGCTCCTGCATCCCCACAGGCTTCAGGGGGGAAGTTTCCTCTCTGCTTCCAGGGCACAGGAAGGCGGGCAGTGACATGGCAGGGCCACACGGGCTCTGTCTACCCCATGGTCCCCGTGTGGGGTGGGTGTGTGGCTGCTGCAGCCACGGTGCTTTGACAACAGAGGGGACTGCCCTGTGCTGGCCACCCGCATTTCCCTGAGGCTCCCGGTCCCCGGGGTGCCAGACCTTCACCCCTGCTTCACCGGGCCACATGGCTGCTCCCTCTGCGGATGCAGCAGCCTGGGGAGGGGGCTTGGCTGCCCCCAGCAGCCCCCACTCCTCCAGTTCGGGCTGGTGGGAGGCCACTGCCCGCCTCCTGTGAGTCTCCGTGCGAGGGAGGCAGCAGAGATGTGGGGAAACCTCTGGCAGTGGCAGGAGAAGGGTCCCAGTCTCGCCCCTGGAGCGGAGCGTCAGCGTCCCCCGGGATGGGGTCCCAGCGCTCACCCGGGGCTGGGGGGGAGGGACCAGCATCCTGCAGGACTCCACGGAAAGGCCAAGTGAAGTTGGAGGAAACAAACAGGGCCCAAATGCCACCAGCCCCCCCATGACCCCCCAGCAGCCAGGATGGCGTCACCAGCCCCACACGGACCTTTGCTGGGGGGAGGCCGAGGTGAGGGCAGGGGCTGGTTTCATCCCTGTGACAGCCCCGAGCACGGGCCGAGCTGAGGGCAGCCAGTCGGGCTGGGCCGGGCCGTTCCCGGGAGGCTCCCGCCGCCCTGGCACCGTCCGACCGCCACGGCACCACATGGGGCAAAGTCTTGCCCGCGGTCCCTGCTCTGGCACGGGCAGAGGAGCCGCTGCCTTATCTCGTTCCCCGCTGCCCTGCTCCGGCACGGAGCTGTGCACCTACAACACGGGCCAGCGCGACCCCGCCGGGCCATATCCTGTCCTCACTGAGCCCCGCACTGCCACATCCATGCCCCCGTGATGGCCCGGCATGGAGCACTTCCATGGCAGCTGCAAGGGTGGCTCAGCACAGCCAAGGACTGCTGGACACTGTGATGAGACAGGGAGATTGTCAGCAGTGAGATAAAACCTGTTCTAAACCCCACATGCCCTCCCTGACACAGCCCCGGCATCCCACAGGACCAGCCTGCCGTCCTGCAGCATCCCCTCAGCTCTGCCTCGGGGCTTTCACCCACCCACCACCGAGACTCCGGACCTGCAGCGTGTGCGGGGCAAGTCCCACCCCGGCAGCTGTGCCAGGACCCCACGGCACCGACAGGCAGAGAGGGGGTGGTCCAAGGCTGGGTCGGGTCAGATCGGAGCGGAGGAAAGCCAGCAAGTGGTTCTGCCCCTCTCCTTAAATCCCAGGGCAGCCCGAGAGCGGTCCCAGCTCTGCTGGCTTCCCACAATAGCCTTGACATTCTCCACAGGCCGCTCACACTGCACTTAAATAAACCAGCCCAGTAGCTATCGTTTGGATGGTTTCTGTATTATTTATGTTTCCTTCCGCTCTCGACCAAGAGTTGGGCCTGGAGCAAACAGCCGGGCCGTGGCTGTCCCCGCGGGGACCCCTGCTCCCGTCCCCACGCCGGGTGCCAGCAGCGTCTCCAGCCCCAACGGGCAGCACCGGGAGCCTGTCCTGCTCCGACAATGTCTGAGGCATGGGAAAATGCCGTCCTGCATTTCGGTGGAGAAATCACAGCTTAAAACAAACATGCGCCTCGTCCTGCGCTTCAGCCCGGCAGCTCTGCTCCCCCCTTCAATCGGGGGCTCTGCTCCCGCCGCCCCTCCGCTGCCTCCAAAGGCTCCCGGGGAACCCTCCTGTCCCCCAGGAACTGACATCGCGACCAGGCCAGTCCCGCATCTGCTCGGCAAGAAACAGCCGCTGCCCCGCGCCGCCGCAGCCAGCGCATTTCTGTGGCCGCGTTCTTCCACTCTCGGATTTTTCTTTTTCCCCCTTTTTTTCCCTCTGGAAAGCAGCCCGAGGCTGGCGGGACGCAGGCGGCTCCCACACGCCCCGCTCCCTCCCTTCTCCCCCTTCCCCTCGCCGCAGCGGGAGGCGGCCGGGCCGGGGGGGCCGGAGCTGAGACGCTGGAGCGGGGCCCGGGGAAGCGGCCGGGGGTCCGAGCCCGGACCGGCGTTGCCGGAGGGGGGGGGACGCGCCGCCCCCGG
>VZSF01009488.1:0-18748 GCA_013398295.1 Chionis minor | reverse complement strand
AACTAGTTGTCCCATTGTTTCACTAGGGATTGAAGTTAGATTTACTGGCTGGCAATTAGAGGGATTGCTCTTTTGCCCCTTTGCCCCTTTCCCTGTTTTAAAAAATAATAGGGGAGGTGATGGGGAGAGAGGGAAGCCTCAGAGGGGTTGGTTTGTTTGTTTGTCTGTTTGTTTGTTTGTTTCCCAGTCTCCCTGTAGGTTGCTGGTGTTATACTGTGACTTTTTAGGAAAAGTGAGAATACAAGCCAGCCGATTCCCTTCAGCTCCACAGGGCTGCACTTTCCTGGGACAACAGAAACGTCCAGTTGCCCCGTGAACTGTCCCATCCAATTTTATTAGATTTGTTTTCCCCTGTGCTATTTTTTATCATGATTTTCATACATATTTGCCCTTATGTTATGTTTTTGCTGCCAGCTAGAGTAACGAATTACCCCGCGAGCCACACGCAGGGGAGCGGGAGTGGGCAGCACCCGGCACACAATCTCCCCTCCCGCGTTACCGAGCCCCCCGCACCACAGTGGGATTCACTCCCTAAAGAGATAAAGTTCCCACCGGGTCCTCCTCCCCCTTCAGACTTTCCACTGGCGTGAGTGCAGGCATTTGCTTTAGTTTATGACTGTTAGCAGAGACTGTGGGGGACGTGCTGGGTCAGCACGTCCTGTAACTCCTCCGGCCGGCAGAACCAACATCGGGGGCTGCTGCCATCCCCAGGAGGTCCCCCTAAGCCGCAGAGGGCTTGTGGTTGGTTTTGGTCATGGCAAATTCCTCTGCCACCAGATTTCCCACCTCAGAGGTCCCCTTTGGGGGTTTATCTCATCATAAGGTAGCACTGACCGGCATTGAAGCTGACCCCAGATTTATACCCAAAAAGCACATAAGCCAGCACTAAAGCTGCAGACAAAACGTAAATAACACATGCTCGCGCATCCTCTGCTGTGTCGCTGAAACGGGTGTCTGAGCACTCCGAACCCTGGTTTTAGAGAATTTGAACCGCATCTATTAAATTGCAGCCTTTGCTGAACCTGTCAGGAAGCATTTCTGCCCCAAATGGAAACTGTCCAAAAAATTATGCATGGCCATTTTAAAGTTATGCAAGGTCAGAAAATACAAGCAAACCAAACCAAACCAAAACAAAAGCTGGGTGACTGAATGGCCACAGGACAAATCTGTGAGCTCGGAGAGACATTTCCCTTCAATCATGCCCGCTTAGCCACGTGAAATCAGGGCAGCGGTGGGTTGCACGGACCGAGGTGAGGCTCATCCTCCCCCTGAACCACTGAAGTTTAGATTCCAATTTTCTAAGCGCTTTCAACCCTGACTTCGTTTCAGGCCAACAGCTGGGGTTAAAAAAAAAAAGCTTCGTAGAACTGGGTGGGTCTGTGAAACAGTCCTTTTTTTTCCTGCTACTGCAGGCTCTGGGGAAAAGCGGCGGACAGGTGGGGTGTCAAACCCATGGCCGGCTGGGATTCAGCGCTCTCGTTAGTCCATGCTGCTGCCTGCGCTACTAGGCAGGTGTCCCAAAATCAAAGGCCCATCCCTATTTTCCCCCAAACACTGGCCACAATAACTTTGTTGAGGACAAAGTGAAATATTAAGCGTCCTGTGATTGATAGGCACTTTTTCAGAGTGTGGTGCACTGATGAATTACGGGGGTGGCTGGGAGAGGGTCACGGTTCCTAGCTTTGCTGGATATGTTTCTGGGATACCTCAAACGGATGAGTGTCCAGAGCTGTCAGCAGCTCCTCCTTCCTTGGAGACCCTCTTTCCCCACCCCAGTCCCCAAACTGGACCTCTGGCATATATTGCAGTTCCTGGTTTTCAGTGATTTTCCTCTTTGCTAGTTGAATTCTGAGATCAGTTCATCTCGGCTCACCGGATTAGTAAAAACTTTTTTGTCTTGTTGTGAGCTGCACTTTTTGTGATCTGTATTTTTAAATTCCCAACAAGCAAGTTGGAAAGGAAATATTAAGGTTTACTGGCTATGACTGTGAAATCAAATCAATCATGAGTGACTTAAAGTTTTATTGATGAAAAATTGATAAAGGTAAGGTCTAATTTTTCATGTAATTTTTCCACTTAAGTGAATTCTGAAAGGGTTTTGCACAAAGTCTAAAAAAACCCATCTCTCTATCTAAGAACATAACTCCGGAGAAAATTGTCTCAAAATACAGAAAACAGTCAAATAATTTAGAACCTGTGGGTTAAACTTCCATGGAGCGTGACAACCATTTTGCAAGCTGAAGGCGTTCTGCAGCCAGTGTAAACCAAAACCATCGGGATGTTGAAAAATAAAGCTCCAAGCCTGAGAACAAACTGCTTCGCTGTGCATGTCTTGCAGCAAAAACAATACCTTGGGTGGGGAAAACATTGCTCCCCCTCTCTCCAGGGAAGTCTGGAAGATGGAGCGGCAGCAAGACGTGAGAAGGCTGGAGTTTGAGCCGTAGCTCTATGGTTGCCTCGCCGCCTCTCATGGAAAGCAGGTTCCTGGTCAGGATTTACGATACTCTGGTTTCTCCTGGTGTAGTCTGATAAAAAACTTTTCAGGAAGGCTGCCAGAAACCTCCTCGCCCCCTTCCCCTGCTACCGCTTCATGTTGTCCTTGGCCTTGTAGTGGTTTGTCCCGCCATGCGGTGAAATGGGTGAGGCAGCTGAATCCCTAGGAAAATCACCATTTATTCTTATATTTCCTCTTCACTCGCCCATTTTATCTTTTCTGGGTGGCTTTTCTTTCCAGGGGATCAGGTCTACCACCCAGCCTACTGCACAACCAGGACGATAATGCAGGAGGGACCTGGGACAAACAAATTGCTGGTGAGGGCCAGAAATTGCACGGAGCAGCCGAAGCATCCTCCGGCCCATCAAGTGCCAGATCACAGCTTTAGTCCATGTGGTGACCCGCTGCCTGCTATAGTTATTACACACGTATTTATCAGCATGTCCGCACCATTCTCTGCTGAACTGTCCCTAATTTACGCGGAAGCAATGGGAACGCAGCGTGTCTGCAGAACGCTGCTGCCCGACTGCTGTTGTGACTTGCTTTGCACAGCTGTGAATACAAGGTAGAAGGCAGTGGCAAATTAGGAACAGAATAGCTAAGGATGTTATAAACAATGTCCGTGAGGTTAATTTAAATCTAGCTTATGTTTCTCAAGAGCCATTAATGATAGATTGCTTTGCATTCTTAGAAACGGGGAGGGGAAGAGTATCCAAGTAAATTGAGAGTGTTATCAAAACAACAAAAGAAATCCCTGGAGGACGTTTAGAAGCTGTTGGAACCAGGTTTCCCAAATACTGCTAATTGTATTCTTCCTGGTTAGTGTGTTAAAGCATGTATGCAAGGCTATAAGCAGTAATAAGAGAAGACACAAAGTCATGTCTATGGGATGTGTTGCGCATTCTTCTTGCTCTTCCTCTTCCTTCTCCGCTCAGGGTACTTCTGTCTGCCGTCTGCATCCTTGAAAGGATGTTACCCCTTTCAAAGGAACGATTGCAGACAAGAGACTTCACTCTTTGATTTATTGGCAGCTTAAGGCACTCAGGCACTGCAAGGATTAAGTTTTCCGTTTCGAGGGACACCTTTCTGTTGCAATGTTCTTGGGAAAGTTAGTGGTTATTAGAGATGCGTGGGCAGGTGCGTGACTGGCTTAAATTTGGAAGATTTTTCTGAATGACTCAGTGTTTATATTATTTTTATATGTTTTGACTTTCATTTCATTTCCCCTCAAATCCTTTTCCTTCCAGATACTCTAAAAAAGGTGCAAGGTTCTCTAAACACCGACTTAATCCAACGTCTCCTCCCCGTGCTCCGCTCCTTGCTGCCCATCACTGCAGAACATAATAGACAAATGCTTCTTATTATACCATAGTTTAAAACGCATTTTCCAATTACACGAGTATATAACATTTTCTAAACAAATAGTCTAATTTTGTATATGTAGGCAGATTTTAATAGGATGCCGCAATCGAAAATTACCATACGGTTCTTAAGGCCCAATACTGCAAACATGTTATTAATCTCCTAAGGAAAACATGTGAACTGCTCCATGCTTCACTGTAGAAATCCCTTTCTTTTTTCTTTTTTACTTTTTACTAAGTGCAGGTAGCAGATTGTTTTGGCCTATTGGAAACAATTAAATCAAAGTCCATGGGGCTTTCTACAGCTGTATTTAATAGAGAAGAGCAGATTCCTTCCTGCTGGTTAAATTGGTTGCTGCGATGCACAGCTATTTTTATTTTTGTGTGAAAGTGAGGTTTTGAAACATTAAAAATAAATGATGGACTTGGCAGGGGAAAAAATAATTGATTGTAAGTCAGCACAAATGTAGTGCTCTGTATTTACTCTGTGGTGTGTATCTAAATTTCTATTTTGATTCAGGAATTTACCCTGATAGATTAATCTATGTTTAGTGAGAGAAGCAGCTCATGCTACCTGTTTCAACAGTGAATTTGCATTAAATAAGATGGGTAAGAAGAAAGCTGAATACTCCATTTGCACATTAAAAGCTGATCATTAATCCTATATTTTAACTCTACAACTGTCAGGAGCTATTATTTCCCAGAGAGCCTGACAGTTCAAGGGATAAACTGGAGAGGGTCCCATTATAAAGGTCTATGAATAGACGTCAGAATAGTTCGCGCATCAAACCCCAAAGGCTATTAAATGTGATACTTTAAGAATCAATTTGTAGCTAAATTAAAGTGGAGGGATGTGAATCCTAGGACAGATTTAAATAAAGCAGAAAATGTAACATATAGAGAGGCATTTTAAATACAATTAGGCAGATGTAAAGATTTGAAAAAATATGTATTAACCACAAAAAAAAAACCCCGCATTGATTTTCAGCCTAGTGCTTGGGAAACTGTGCCACAATTCACCACAGCAAAGAGATCAAACAAGGAGAGGTGCTGAAATGCTGCTTTCAAAATTATGTTTTCAAGTGACTGTAGAGCAGATCAATAAGAGAGCTGATAGCTTACAAGCCTCTGAGACAAGTCCACGAATGCAATGCAAGAAAAGAGGACCAAAGAGCTGTCTTTTTACAAAAAAATTAGTTTCTAACAGGACATCCTGCTGAGTTTTATCTGAGTTCATTAGGCTTGAAGACTGAGATCGGCTAATTCCACATGAAAAGTTCCAGACATTTGCAAAACCAAATCAAACGTGATGCTGTACGTAAGCTTGTTAAGAAGCTGAAGTTAACGCTAAAACCTGCTTAAATGGGCTACCAGGAAACAACGCTGCACGAGCAGTATCATGGTGCACCTTTCAGCAAGCCAAAAGAAATCACCTAAGCTCGATGCAGTTTTTTTTAGGCTTTTAAGCTCCACACTAGACTGGCCCCTCAAAAAATAAATGTTGGGAAAAGAACATGATTCTCCAGTATGTTACATCTGTTTTCCCCCAAGGGGTCTCAAATGAAGTCAGGGAATCAGGCCCAACATATATAATTACAAGGGCAGGAGTGCAGAAAGACTGGCAACCTCACTGTACCGGGAACAATTTCATAGCTGTTATCTCGCATTTATTTCTACAATTTCTTTCTCTGAAGTAGTTTATATCCCAGAGTCCTCGAAACAGGATGTGCCTCAAAAATTATATGTCTTCTTTTGCACTCTGAAAGTTAATGGTTGTTTATTATTCAAAGTAAGCTACTGAAATAAGAGCTCATAAAAATGAAATCACGGTTCATTTCCATAGCTGAGAATGGAGCTCCTCACTTACTGCAACTGGAAGAGGTGAAGACAAAGAGAAGTTTATTATAGACAGTTCCCCCTGGTTGTTCTGTTTCGAGCTAGCTGAGACCTGAATAGAAACTCCAGAAAGCCCTTGACTTTGTACTTCACTGGTTATCACAGATTTTAATATTCAGGAGGGGATAGCTGAAAGCTCTGTCCTGTGGGTTGACCATAATGTCTAGGAAATCATTGTTTCTGATGACTTTGCATTAGCTGTTCCTGCTTTTTTTTATATTGTCAAATGCAATTAACTAATAGCTCATTATTTTGAACTGGAGGAAAGCTGGTTTTAGGCATGTGCATGTGTGAGTGTGTAAAGACACGTTGAAGGAACTAGGTTCTTTGCTATGTTCTTAAGTCATGTAGACAAAATAATATAAAAGGTGCCAATACGGAGGATGTCTGTTCACTCAGCCCCTTATATGTGTGCTTTACAGTATCATCTTTGATTGCACAGCCACATGCTGATTTTATTGCAAAGCATCATTTAAGTTTCAGGAATCAGCAGCAATTCCAATTTTGTTACCTTCCAAGCAGTGTGTTACCCTGTGCCTTATTTACCATATGCTATTCAAACGCTTCTCTCAAAAAGGAATAATTAAATTCCTCATGATATTTTCTGTGGTGACCAGTTCTACCATATTTGAACGCTTCACGAACGTAAATTAATTCGCGTCCCTCTTAGCAGTTGCTGTTGGAACTCATCCCAACCTTACTGCTCCGAGCCCTTAGTATAGTGAAATTTTGGCTTTGCCCCTGTAATCTATCCTAGAATAACATATTCCAGCATGGAATAGTGAGGACACTAGTCTATAACCGAGGACGTGGCATATGTGGTTCAGTCGGCACCACCAGCTGTGAGAAACCTGAGCACCCTCAGTTACAGCAGAATCTTCTTAGAATTTAGCGACTCCAACTGAAGAGGTAGTGATGGAGCATGTGCAAACTGTGATTTTTCACAGACTTATAACACAGCCAAATGTGTAACGAGAATAGCAAAAGGCAAACCCCTAGCACAGGGAGCCTCTTCAGATTTTTCAGACTCTGGCTTCAAATTGTGGAGGCGCTAGAACAATTCCCAGAGAAGATCCAGAATGTTTCAAGATGGGAAAAACAACCTGGTTTCTGTTAACCTCACTCTCACAAACAGCTAAATGGGTTTGGCTGAAATTTTCATTAGAATTTGAGCCTGAATCAGAAACTGCACGCAAATGACAGCAGAAATGGCTAAACTCTGATAAAATTTAGCTGTCTGCGAAGACAGGCTTTAAAGGTAAAGTGCCAGGCAATTTTTCCTTTTCACACTGTGCACATAAACAAATGGAATAATCTCATTACACATTGTGCTGGTTTTGGCTGGGGTAGAGTTAATTTTCTTCATAGGAGCAATTATGGGGCTCTGTTTTGGATTCGTGCTGGAAACAGCGTTGATAATGCAGGGATGTTTTGGTTATCGCTGAGCAGTGCTTGCACAGAGTCAAGGGCTTTTCTGCTCCTCGCCCCATCCCACCAGCGAGTAGGCTGGGGCAGGGGGGGGCACAAAAATTTGGGAGGAGGACACAGCCGGGACAGCTGACCCCAACTGGCCAAAGGGATATTCCATACCATGTGATGTCATGCTCAGCATGTAAAGGAGGGGGGAAGAAGAAGGAGGGAGGGAACATGAGTGATGCCGTTCGTCTTCCCAAGTCACCATTACCTGTGATGGATCCCTGCTTTCCTGGAGATGGCTGAACACCTGCCTGCCCATGGGAAGCAGGGAATGAATTCCTTGTTTTGCTTTTGCTTTACCTGTTGCACTGCCTTTATTTCAACCCACGAGTTCTCTCACTTTTCTGATTCTTTCCCCCATCCCAGCGGGAAGGAGTGAGCGAGCGGCCATGTGGCGCTTAGCTGCCAGCCGGGGTTAAAGCGCGACACATGTAATGCCATGCACGTGATACAAATGTGTGTGTGCCACGTGGGCGCAAATGTGCTTGTGCAAATATATGCGAAGATCAAACACTTTGTCACGTTCAAGATTATCATCTATAGCTAGTCACCATGTGTAACTGGGGATCAGTTGTGCAAGCGCACCAGCCTACTGCTCGTGAGCCACTCGGCAGCAACGCTACCTCTGGCTTCAGTAAGAACAGGACAGTCAGGACTATGATCTCATCAAAGGAGAACAGATTCAGAAATCGCGTCCTGCTTTTGCTAAATGCAGCACTGGTAGGTTACACGGACTGCTTATGGTTTGAAACGCTAATTATGCATCTGGCTTGCAAAAATTATTTGATTCATTTGCGAAATTCTAAATAATACCGTTAGCAGAACTTTCTTCCTTAGGCCCATGTATATAAAAAAGGCTTGTGCTTATCACCGGTAAAGAAGGTCTTGTCTTTTATTGCAGAGAGTCGAGCGTAATCGCCACGAGAGGAAACGATCCCGTTCAGCAGGAGCCTCAGCAGGAAAGCGGAGTGCCAGGTGGATGAAGTGTAAGGATATCTGTGCTAGCTATGTATGCACCAGGGGCTTGATTTGCATTGAAACAGTGCTGAGTTGGAGGGAAAAGAATGAAAGAGAGGATAGGTAGGCACCTACCCCAACACCCCGTCTCTGCCTGCTGAAAAGGTTTGGGTTTCACGGCAGTAACACAAATACGGCATGAAGCTAAATAATTAAAGCTTGGCATTATGGGCCAAAGTAATTTCCCATTATCGGGAGAGTATTTCATGTGCATAACAGACAAAGCTTATTTTGAAAGATTTTAAATGTGTTCCTAAGAGAAAACATAATCTCTTCTAGCATTTGCAAAACTTGTATTACCCCGGGAAAAAAAAATACCCGACACCACTGAGCACATGGGCTTATCTGCAACCTAATACTGTTATTGTAAGGGTTTGCATAGCTCACTTCCTGCCTTTAGGCTTACACAACAGGATATTTAAATTACAAAGACAATGAAGAAATGAGGCAAAATGCTCTTGATATTAAAAATATTCTAGTTGCTTTACTGCTCTAATTCCCAATGAAGTGACTCGCGGAATTAATGAGTAAATACAAGGTCACTCCTAAAGTCAAGCCGCCTGAACAAACTACAGGCAAATTAAAGGCAGGCAGCAGGCAAGTTCGGGCTTTATCAGCTGTCCCACTATGCTGTGAAAAATGTGTAACTTACTATTATAATGGCAGCCACTACCCCTTACTACTGCTAACAGTCTGTCACTGTTTCCATTGTTAACTTGCTCTTTGGGGTTTAATATCTCACCTGTCTCAAATTGCATCAGGTTGAAACTTGGCACACAGGTGTGTCTGGATGGTACGCTTCTTTTTAAACTACAAAATTAAATTTTATCAATCAGGGCTGAGGAATATCTCTCCCCCCCCCCCCAACTTTGCTCTCAGGCGCTGTTTATTCACTTCCCAAATCTGAACACAAACAAAAGTTTAACTTTCCACTGAAAAAGCCGCTGAGTATAATTCAATTGGTCCATTGAATCTTTTGGTTCCTATTCAGTTTGTATTGATGGGGCTATTTTTATCTCAAAGGCCTTTATCTGGGTGGGCACTTCTCAACTTACTCTTTGCTGATCTACCACCCTGGAGTACTAATAGAAAACCCAGCTGGATTGCCATTACACCCTGCTTTTTTTCTCTGGCTTGTCTTTGGGACAAACTTTGTGTTCTACACAAACTACAGTTACTCTCTTTTAGCTATGTGACTGCCTCTCTCCGATTGCACAGCCAACTCAAGGAAGGTGCAAAAACACTTTGGAGGAGGTAGCTGAACGAATCTAACTGTTGCCACACGCCGTGTTAGGTAAAAAAATGCCACAACACAATTCCAAGCACTGGCACCATGCGTGACTTGGGCCACAGCTTGCTCTGCCTGGGCCAGCAAAGGTCTCAGAGTATTTCATTACAGCAGTAGCGAGTGCAGCTCTCTAGAAGTACTGACCCATTTTGCAGCTATGAAAAATGAGGCTCGGAGAGAAAAAAAATGAGGCTCGGAGAGAAAAACTGGCTTATTCAGCAAGGGAGGGGAGTGTTCCCCGCAACCCCAGTATGTACGGACCCTTGGGAGCAGGGGAGAGATGCTCCATTCCTGCATCCCGTGCTGTGTTTTGCTGCAGCCGATGCCCGGGGAGCGGGGAAGGCGGTGCATGCTGTACCACAGGCAGGTAGGCACAGGTGCAGCTGCAGCCACCTAGTCATCCCCTGGGATCCAAACCGGGCACTTCATCCCTGCCGAGCGGCGCGGTCCTTCCTCTCTCCTCATTCATCTGCCTCGGCGGAGGGATCTCCGACCCGGCCTGCCCCTGTGCCGGGATCTGAGCTGCGCGGGGTGAAAAGAGCACAAGTCTTACAAACTCTTGGTCAGGACTTGAGTATCTACTCGTGAGCAGCTCGAGTGAAATTCAACTTAGATTAATAGCTGGAGTCCTAAACCCGTTTTGCATTAGAGATGAAAAAAAAAACGAGCGAGTATGTGGATGAATGTAACTCATTCATGGGTTTATGGGCCCAAAGGTCAGGCAGTGGAGGACTCTGCAATAGCTTTGATGGTTACATTCTTCCATTCATATCTCAATGATTAAGTTTAAGTGTAAAACTCTCAGAATTTCCCATTAACTGTACATCTGAGGAAGCTGCTGAATGCACGTATGCGAGTCCAGATAAGCAGAAACTTCAGGTTGTACGAACTAGTCACACATCCCCTTGCTTTTGATAAAGCAGAAGGAGGAGAGTAGACTTGTATATGTGCTAAATAAATGGCATTAGGTGAAGTCATGCCTTTTTTGGCCAATTTCCACTTTACATTTGGAAGTCAGGAGGCTCTGGAAAACCACATTTTTTTGAAATGTGGTGGGAAATGATTAAATAAGAATGTTGCTGTCAGTCTCTTGCATGCAAATCTTCCAGGGTCTGAAAATCACCAGTGAACTTTGGAGAGAATTTTACCCTTAGCATGGACTAAACACATTTGGTAGTTAGGGAGAAAACACTTGGCTACCAACCAAGCAAATACTTCCTTTTTAAAATGTTCTAGTGAGCAAGTGAAAAATGAGGTCATTCATGCAAATACCCCATTCACTGGCACTTTTTTTATAACCAGATTATGGCTACTACGCCTGCCCTACAGCAGAGTGGTGTGGACTCCGAGTAGAACACTCTTGAAAGTAAAGTTAATGTGGCTGCACACGCCTTGCAGAAGGACTTGTGTTCACTTTCATTCATTTGGAAGGGGCCACAGTGAAATTAGGAGTGTGGTGAGGTACTGTTAGTGCTCTGCCACGTTGTCTCCTCCAAGAGGCAGAGGTGGGAACACAGCAGGCTTCAGGAGCAGA
Source organism: Chionis minor (assembly GCA_013398295.1). Lineage (NCBI taxonomy): Eukaryota > Metazoa > Chordata > Aves > Charadriiformes > Chionidae > Chionis > Chionis minor. Next base: position 7,682 of record VZSF01009488.1, on the reverse strand, counting down.
TGATGAGCCGGGCAGTGGGCACAGGTCTGCGAAACCAGCTGGCTTTGTCCCAGATCCCGCAGCAGAGCAAGTCCCCACCTCCTGGCTGAGAACTCATCAGCCGCCCATCTCCGGTTATCCTGGTTTCATCTGGGATAGAGTTAATTTTTTTTTTTTCTGGTATCTGCTGCATTTTGGATTTATTATGAGAATAATGCTGATAGCACATATTGTTTTAGTTGTTGCTAAGTGATGTGTACATTAGTCAAGGACTTGTTCAGCTTCTCACAGAAGCTGAGAGGGAGCATAGACAGGGCAAGATGGCCAAAGGAATATTCCGCACCACAGATGTCATGCTCAGTATATAAACGTGGCCGGGGGCTGGCAGGAATCTGCGATCGCTCCTTGGGATGGAATGGGCAAATGATCATCAGGTGGTGAGAGCGACTTGTGTTGTATCACTTTATTTTGTATATTCTTTTACTATTATTATTATTGTTATTAACGTTATTATTATTGTTATTTTCCTCTTCCATTACTGCTCTTTTAAACTGTCTTTATCTCAAGCCATGAGGTTTTTGCCCTTTCCCCTCCTTTTCTCTTTCTCTTCTCCCTACCCTATTGGGGGGGGCGGTTTGGGGAGGGAAGTGAGTGAACAGCTTCGTGGTCCTAGTTGCTGGCTGGGGTGAAACCATGACACCGGTTCTTACAGCTGAGGGCAGCGGGGGGGAGCATGGGTTCATGTTCAGCTGTTCACACCAGCTTCCAGTTGTTGACCTCGCATGGATTTGGCTCCATAACGGTGGTGGGAGTTAACCGGGAAGAGAGCGCTGCCAGAGGGCTCCTGGCCTTTATTCACAGTCCCTTGACCTCTTCTTCCCATTTGTGCCTTTCACTGTCTCCCCTGTGGACCACAGAGGTACAGATGCATGTGCTAGGTCAGTTCTACCTAGCAGAGCCTTCAGGGAGTTAAGCGCCAAATGGTGAACACAATTCTCTTGAATTCTGTAGAACAAACAAGCAAACAAACAAAAAACTTCAGCTTTAGTGAGGAGGCAGGCACACCAAATGGGAGTTGCGAGTACACGCTCATACACACGCATCCTTCTTCTCTGGAGAGACAAAACATTGGCTTGGACAGTACCGACAGCATCATTCTGCAAACATTTTTGGCAGCATTGTCACCACACTTATTTCGCAATGTATTATTTTCATTACACCAAGTCGCACAAAATAAATAAGATTCTGGACTCCTGAGATGACAGAGGGATCTGGCATGAAATCTTCTAATGTCTTAGGGAAAAATATGTAGGATATTACACGGCAATACGCTTCATACCAATAACAGTATGACTAGTGTTACATCTTGTATTACAAGAACGTTGTTGTACTAGTGATGTGAAGAGCAGATCTACCGCATTTGAGTTTATTAAGCGTAACCCTTTTTGTTATATAAAGCCCCTAGGAGCGGACAGGATGCTTGCACCATTGATATTAATGGGATCCTTTGCAATAAAAACAGTACTCGGAATCTGTGGAGCAGCAGAAGGAATCTAAGAGTTGCTGGCATATGTGATAACTGCTTTATTGAGTGAGTCCATCGCAGCTTTTGTCAGAGAAGCAAATGAAAATGTAAATAGAAGGAAAAAAAACCCAGATGAAGTATTGCTCCACAAGAAACATTCAAAACGAAGAAATATCGCCCAAATAGCCTGTTCATCTCTTTAGGAAGTGAGATAAGTGTTTTAGAATAAAACCGCTGCCTGTTCCCGAACAAGGCACCCACGTAGGGAGCTGCTTTAGTTTGGTTATTCTGCAAACAATTCCGATAGCAGAAGCTATGCCAGCCGGCTTCCTCGGAAAAGAAGGGGGAGGAGGAGGAGGAGGTCTTCACTACATTAGCAGCCTTTTGTTGGGCTGATATGGCTATATTCCCTGCCACACTGGTGTTCAGCAGGGTTTCCGGGATAAAATCAAAATCCAAATAGCCCTTTCTGTCTACTTGAAAGTTTGTTCTGATTTGAACAGAATTTGTGTACTGACCGGACAATTGAATAGTGTAGTTTAACACTCGGCCTTTTCTGTGCTCCTTTTAAAACACAGGGGGGGGGAAAGCAAAGGGGATTATACTGTAGGAAACAGAGAAGCAAAAGTGCATGTTCAAAGTACACTGCATATGACTAAAATATCTTCAAATCCTCACCACAGAAGTTTCTCAAAACCTCACCGTCTCTAAGTAAGGCCTTTGTTGACATGAGTGCCTCACTTGTTACTGAATGCTCTGGGTTTATTAGCTTTGGAGTTTAACAGAGGAAAAAGGCAAATGCCTCACAAAGTCTCTAGTGGACCGACTTCCCTAACTCACTTCTGTCTTTTAAACCCAATGGAAGCAATAAACAAGAAGTCTTCTGCAATTTTTCTGTTAAAAGTTCGGGTGATTTTATGCCAATAATTTTACGCTAATGATACCGGGTGTTTGTTTCAGCCTCTGTCTCTCAGTAGAACGAATTCACTCGGTTGATTTGTGGGTCCAAATGTGGAAGGAGGAGTCATGAATTTTGCGTGATTTATGGGGAAATTAGAAAAGTAGCCAATTTGGCATAAAATTGTACAGGGAAGAAAAATGGTCTATCAGCAATGAAAGAAATAGTGGGAAGTTTCTGGAAGAGTTCCCATTCTCAAAATAATTTTCCCCAGAATTGTACATCTTTATTACGACTTATACTGTTGCAAACTGCTACATCCTCAGATGTAATCATTGTACTTTTACTCGTTTTTAATTTATGCTATTTCAGAAATGCAGGCTGGAACACACAGTTTTAGGAGCAGCAGATACACAGCAACATCTCAGCTACCTGTCCTAACCTAGCATTTCGTGATTTGACTTTAAGAGGTGTGCAGGAGGGTGCTAAAAATAGTCTAATGCCACACATTTCTGATCCAGATGAGATCCAGAAGGTGGAAAAAAAGGTTTGGGAGCTTCTGAATGCCCAGTTTTTGTCTGGCTCACTGAAGGGTTAGAAAGCATGGGCAAACTTTTTCTCCAGCCTGTGAATGGATCTGTGTGGATGGACGCCACTATAGGTTGCAGCATCTCTGCAGTGAGGTAATAAAACCCGGGATTTAGTCTTGAAAGCATCTCTATTTCTTATTTGCAAGTTCTTGCATGCTTTCAGCAACATAAATATCTGACGCTGGTTAAGCTCTTCTGTTTCTTCTGCTGCTCATCATTGCAGATCCACATCCCAGTGCTTACGGCATATTATGTTACAGCCAACCAACTAACTTCCTCTTAAACATGTTACTTCTACTCTGTTGCTCGTGATATTGATGGCTATTTTGACCTTTGCAGTTCTCTAATTACTGAAGCCCTAAAATAGTACACATCAGGTAAAATATTCTCTTTTTGAAGTTCCTTTTTCCTCGCATGCCTGAGCTGAAAGACCATATAAACCAAGATTATTCAAACACTTAGACCGCTGCACAGAATGTCAAGGGAAATTTTGTTAGCGAGAACAAGTGACTGTTTTGTTCCACTTTTACTTTTGAGGTATTTTTTACTCACCAGAAAATGATAGTACATCGATGCATTTGCTGTGGTGTTACAGCAACTGTTCAAAGCCTTCCCCTTACTAAACTCCAGAAATGAACGTCTGTGAAACTATTTTTTTCCGTATTCCTTTATTTTGAGCTTGTGAAACATCGCCAAATAATGTGTCGTTTCAGAGCTAGCAACCAGTTTCCCCAGTTGTATCGAGCAGCGCATCTGCCGGCTCATCCGAGGTCATTTTTAGCTATTGTACCTCTTTGTCTGGTCCAGTTAGGAAAGCGCGCAAGCACTCCAGTACTATCAGTTATGCTTGGAGGAACATAAGAAGGGCGAGGGGGAGGGGAGGCGAAACAAACTCAGAAATAGCCCGTTTCTTTGCCTTGAGAGAGCGCAGCCCGCTAAGAGCCGGGTCCAGCCTGCCAGCAAATCCACGTCCCGCAGTATTACGGTCGGCAGACAGCATGAAAAAACCCAGGCCACAGAAATAGGCCCTGCCAAAGATATCTTTTAAAAAAAAATAAAAATTAAAAAAAAAAAAATCATCTCTCTTAAAAGTGGCATCCTTATTGAATTTGTCTTCCTTGAAATTAATTCTATGTTGTGGCCTAGTTCTTTTTTATTTCTGAACCTATTATGGGCCACATCTGTGGAAGTCTGTATCAGCTATTCTGAAACCAGCTGCTACTGAGATTCTTTCAGTCAAGCTGAAATTAAGAACAGGTTTGTGGGCTCCCTACCTGCTGTGAAGCCGTGATGTAGTTTATAAAATTACATATGGGTTAGAAAATCTGACTGCCAGGGCTGGAAAAGTTGGTAGGGTACACAGCATTTAGCATGAAGCTAAAGTAACCGCGTACACTGAGGCTGTACTTATTTCACAGTACTAACGTTTTCTGTGCTCTTCCTTGGTGTCATTGCAAAAGTGTTGCTGAAAAATGCGATGTAAAAAAAAATAAAAATGTGGGTTTGAGAGGATCAAAGTGCAAAAATCAAAATCAGGCTATATCTTGGCAACTGTGTTGACGGTAGGGGCAAATATGAAACACATTAGAGTTAGAAATGTTGATTTTTCAAGAAAAGTCTCTGGATTGTTTCTGCCATAAGGAAAAGTTCATTGCATGCCATAAATGAGACGACGGAGACAAACACCGACCATCTTTTATCATTAAAGCAATTCCATTAATAGCAAGGGGACAACTCGTATGAGTAGAAGGTAAAGAGGATAGGACCACATCCTGACACCCCGTACAATTTGTCATCAGATGTGCCCAAGTCGCTTATTGTGGTTACATGCTAATAGATCCTTCAGATCCCGAAATACGTGCAGCTCTCCGAATGGGAAACTATTTTCGAATCCGTTTGCTAGATTTATGCCCGACTAAACTGACGGGGCCCAAGAGCTTGACCTCAATCCATGTAGACCCGGAGTACCCCATCCTGCAAAACTTTGCTGGGTCGTGGTGCGTTACCATCGCCCAAACTTTGGAAGCAGCCTGACGCCGCACAGCTCCCCAGGCACGATTAAAGAAGAGGGAGAGAGCGCTGTGGCGCACACGAGAAGTCGATGTGTTTTATCAAAGAGTATACGCTTGGTATTGATTGAAACCATTTTGTTTCAGAGTGAAATCTGTGCCACCCACATAAACTCTGAAAGCGCACCAGTGCTAGAATGGCCCGTTTTAATTGGAGGCAGAAATGTTAGTTTCTTGTTAAAAAGCATCACTGGGAATGTTTCTGTGCAGTGATCTGCAGATGTACACGGGTATTACAGCCGCCTGCGCCTTCCAGTTTGTAACTTCTGCTGCGCATGCTCTTTGTCTTTCCAAACATACCAAGAAAAAGTCTGGTTTAGAACGTAAAGACCAATACAAGATTATTTGTCGTGAGGCTTTGCGTGCTCTTTCTTTTCTGACCCAAGCACACTTTGAAAGCAAAATCTCTGGTTTAGATTAAAAGAGATATATATATTGTTTTATTGGCAGAACTGGAGAACTAACTATAAAGCTAAGGGCTGTGTGTAGAAAGGGTCGCTGAGAGACAGATACGGTGGGAGACCCCGAGGAAAAGGCTAGTCCGAGTGCTGAGATGGAGAGACAGATTCCTTAAAAAAACCCAAGGGCTTTAAGCCATCCTGGATTAGCATTATTTAGATACGTTCTCCAAACTTCAGATGGATTTGTAACAACGAAAAACATTAATCGGCACAAAACCTGAGTAACTCTGAGCAAGCATGCAGCGAAAGCTCGAGCAACTGAGCCCACTGGATTGCATTTCACTGAATCTATCTGTGCATGCGACACGTATACGCGCACACGCACACACAGATATATAAAATGTAATCCCAACTTGGCTTGTTTGCCTGCCTTGAAGTATTTATATACGCTTTCAGCTTTGCTTTCAGAGGGACGGCCTCTTTTCCTTGCTATTCGTCGATGGTGTTTCTCGGGAACCTTTTCTTATCTAAACTTCCACCAATCATTCCTAAGGCTAAGTTATGCAGACAAGTCATCGCACAGATTTTCATCAAAATGCCATTTTCCTTAACTTGAGAAAGCCTGGTCCCAAATGCTGAACAAATAATTTATTAGGCCGTAGCAAAAGTAAATAAATGTTTTCCTGCTCCAAGTATTTCATTAGCCGGAATTATTATTCATGCGAGTCTATAAATAGCAAAACATGTATTGAGCCATTAATATCGCTGACATTCTCATACAAAATAGTGTAATTTAAAGAATTTGAAACAGGAGGACATCTCCTGGAAGATTTCTGGCAAAGATAAAATGGGTAAACAGTGCCTGCAAGCAGATTAATCACCCATGGAAATGGTACGTTATTAATGATTTGAAAATTAAGAATATCTTCTCTACCTGAAATTTCTAATGACATCAATGATATTATGCAAATGCATTTTGCCTATCTTTTAAGTCTATAGATTCTTATACTGTTCCAGTTTTGCTTTTAAAACCCAGAAGTGCTGGACTCAGCAGAAGAAACGTGAGAAAATCTCCTATTTAAAATTACATGGACAGAGGAACTCCGCTAGTGACTTTCCGTGAAATTAATATACCGCTTGATTGTTTTTAAAGTCTCTGCATCTTCTGAATTTTTAATTGCCTTTCCATTAAAGCGGAATACCCCTCACTTACTAAGCTTGAGATGGGTTCTCCAGTCCTTTCACCTCTATAGCCTCAGTATCCCATTTTTTTTACGGGAACAAGGAGTGCAAGACTGGGCCCTGTGGAAGCAAATATGGAAAATATTAAGCATTTTAACCATTACCCTATGAAGTAATAGAGCAAGCACTGTGTTGTGTTTTCTCATGTTTTACTGTCTAAGGAAGAGAATCTATACAGACTCTGAGAGAAAAGGAGTAGGTCGTAAAAATCACATTTTTACGTAGAGGAGTTGGGAAGTCTCATGCACCTTTCATTGCTCTGACTTGTCAATTTTCGCCATATGGAAATTATTAGCTTAATACTGTAGTTCTAAATACCGCCCCGGAATGCTGATTTATAATGGATTTCTTACTCTTTGTGTAAAGAAATGCTAAACTAATACATTAACTGTGATTAGAGAATCTACGCTCTCGTGTGTGTGCCTGGGGTGAATTCTTGGAGCTTAGAAAGGTGAGGTCTGCTCCCGTCCACTCGCAGGCAAATCCGGCATCAGTGAGCTCGGAATCCCCACAAAACACCGCGAGTCTGGAGTAACTGGGAACACAATTTGGCCCGCGATTGAAAAAGTGTGCAAGAAAGATGCTGATGCATAAGGAACAAAATCCAGACATTCCAGATACGTTATTTACTCTCGAGGCATTTAAAAACACTACCTTAATGCCATCAAGCTGCCTTTGAAGGACAGGCAAAACGCATTTTTTTTTTTTTTAAAGCGCATCCTCTCTGTATTTTGACCGGCTGCTACGCACGCCTGATAATTTTTTTTTTTTCCCTGTGAATTAGAATTAAATTTGATTGTCCCAAATACATCCCACTCATGCATTCATGCTGAAAGCAGCAACAATTGTCAATGACCTTTAACACGCCTGCTATTCAAATTAGTGCAGATCATTAATCACACATAGCTTACATTTTATGATTCGTGTATCCTTCATTACCAACTTTCCCTCTCGCTCGCTGACCCCCTCCCATCCCCA